>PVJA010010828.1:0-56210 GCA_004027025.1 Myocastor coypus
GGGGAAAGGGAAGGCAGGCGAAGGATTCTGACCAAGCCGGTGCGCGGGCTCAGCTCCCCGCGGTGCGGTTTGTGTCTGGGCTGGAACAGGAAGTTAGTCGCGGGAACGCAGTGGCGGGGCAGAGGGCTGCCGGGAGGTTACCCGTGGCGGGCGCGCAGGCTCAGCTCCCAGCGGTGTGGTGTGGGTCTGGGCTGGAACAGGAAGTTAGTCGCGGGAACGCAGAGGCAGGGCAGAGGGGAGCAGGGAGCTTACCCGCGGCGGGCGCGCAGACCAGCGGTGCGGTGTCTGCATTTTGATATTTGTCCATGAATTTTTTGCCTACCCCAATGTCTTCAAGATTTTCTTGGGGAGATTGCTCCATGGCACAAGTGCCTGCCTGGCCAGTGCAAGGTCGTGAGTTCAAACCCCAATCCTGAAAAAAAAAAAAAAAAAAAAAGATTTCCCGCACATGGGGCTGGGGAGATAGCTCCATGGCACAAATGCCTGCCTGGCAAGCACAAGGTTGTGAGTTTGAACCTGGTCCAGCAAAAAAAAAAAAAAAGAAAAAAAAAAAGAAAAAGATTTTCTCCCATGAGATTTAATGTTCCTTTTTAAATGTTTAGATCTGTAATCTATTTTGACTCTAGTTTAGTACATGGCAATAGACCTGGGTCAAGTTTTAGTTTTCAGCATGTGGAAAGGGAAAGCCAGTTTTTCCAGCATCATTTGTTAAAGAAGCTATCTTTCCTCTAGTAAGGATGTTTGGCCCCTTTGTTGAAGATAAAGTGGCTGAATGTGTTTGTATTTGCTTCTGCATCTTCTGGTCCAGCGGTTCTCAACCTGTGGGGTCACCTAAAGCCATTTCGAATCATAATTGTAGCAAAATTACAGTTTTGAAGGAGCCACCAAAATTATTTTTTGGTTTGAGGTCACTGCAACATGAGGAACTGTATTGCGGGGTCATGGCATTAGAAAGGTTGAGAACCACTGTTGTAGTCTATTCCATTGATCTTCAGGTCTATTCTTTTGCCAATACCATGCTGATTTTATCACTGTAGCTTTGTAGTGTAACTTTAGGTCATGAATTGTAATGTCTCTTACCTTGTCTTTGTTGCCCAGGATTGTCTTTGCAATTCTGGATCTTTTGCAAATAAATTTTAGGAAGTATGTTTTCCAGGTCTGTGAGGTATGTCGATGGTATTTTGATAGGTATTGCATTAAATCTGTATAACAATTTAGGGAGTAGGGACTTCTTTGTAGAGATAAGAAATTAGCATCTTTTTTTTTTTTTTTTTTTTTTTTTTAGAAATTAGTATCTTAAAGAAGCAAAGAACAATAAACAAAGTTGAGGGTGGGTTGTAATTTGTTACTTAGGAATTTCAGAAAACTAGGATTTAATAAGGTAGTGACAGCTTATCCTGAGTGATGTCTCCACCCTTACTTGAGACATTGGAGATTATCCCCTCTCCTCCCTGTAATTCTATTGTACAACCTAAATAAAAAGGAGATGCTTCTGAGTTCTGGGCTCACTTTGAGAGAGAAACATCTCAGTGAGACCTCTGAGCTACCTTCATCCCTTCATCATGTCTTCTCGTTGCTTCCTTCGGCTCCGGATCACAACATACAACATTTCTTCACAATGTTGGTTCTTCCTATCCAGGAGCAAGGAATACCTTTCCAATTTTTGAAATCCTCTACGATCTTTTTTTTAAGAGTACTGTAGTTTTTGTTGAAAAGATCTTTTACTTCTTTAGTTAGGTTAATTCACACGTATTTGATTTTCTTTGGTGCTATCGTGAAAGGTATCATTTCTCTAATTTCTTTCTCAGTATGTTTGCTATCTGTGTAGAGGAATGCTATTGACTTTTGTGTGTTGACTTTATATCCTGCTGTGCTACTGAATTTGTGTATTAATTCTAGTAGCTTCTTGGTGGAGTTTTTTGGGTCTTCCAAATAGATTATCATGCACCTTCAAATAATAATAATTTTTTAAAAATTTATTTTATTTTTAATTTTTTTTTCTTATTTCAGAATTTTTGTTTGTTTGTTTATTTTTATGGTTGGCTCAGCCTGCCCTGAGGGCAGGGCTGGCATAGCATGTGGTGCCGGGGATCGAGCCACGGTTCCTGAAGCCACCGAAGCTTTCCTAAGCAGGCGCTATAGACCACTGAGCCATCCTGCTGTGCCTCAAATAATAATAATTTAATTTCTTCTTTTCCTATTCTTATTCCTTTTTTCTCTCTCATGTCTAATGACTGTAGCTAGTGATTACAGAACTATATTGAGTAGGTGTGGTGATAGAGGACATCCTTGCCTTATACCAGATCTGAGAGTAAAAGACTTCAGTTTTCCCTCATTTAGAATTACATTAGCTGTTGAATTGTCATAGATGGCCTTTGTCAGATTGAGGTAGAGGCCCGCTGTTCCAATTTTCTGTCGACTCTGAACATGAATAAGTGTTGAACTTTGTTAAAAGCCTTTCTGCATCAATTGAGGTGATCATGTGATTTTTGGTTTTGGCTTTATTAATATAATGTATTCCATTTATAGATTTGCATATATATTGAATCATCCTTGCATCCCTGGATAACTCTTACTTGGTCGTGGTGTATAATCTTCTTGTTGATTTGCTGTATTCTTTTGGCGAGGATTTTATTGAGGATTTTTGCATTTATGTTCATGAGAGAAATTGGTCTATAGTTATCTTTTTTAGTTGCATCTCTCTCTGGTTTTGGTACCAGTGTAATACTTGCCTCTAGGAATGATTTTGGGAGGATTTCTTCCTTTTCAATTTCATTGAACAGTTTGAGGAGTATTAGGATTATGTCTTTTGTAAATTTCTTATAGAATTCAGTTGTGAATCCATCAGGATCTGGACTTTTCTTTTTCGGTAGGCTTTTTATGACATTTTGTATTTCATTGGCTGTGATTGGGTTATTGAAAGATCTTATGTCTTCCTGATTCAATTTTGTTAATTTGTACCTTTCTAGGAACCTGTTCATTTCATCTGTGTCTTCAATTCTGTGAGAGTAAATATTCTCAAAATAGCTATTAATGATCCTCTGAATCTCTGCTGGATCTGTAGTAATTTCACCCTTTTCATTCCTTATTGTTTGAATTTAAGTCCTTTCTTTCCTCTTTTGATGATGTTAGCTAGAGGCTTATCAATTTTTCTCTAGCGGCTTTTAGTATATTATTCTTCTCCTGGATTTCTGGGATCTTGACTACTATATGTCTGGCTGTGTTTTTAGTTGAGTTGATGTCATTTGGAGTTCTATATGCTTCAGTTACTGAATGTCAGATTGTTTTCTCATATTTGGGAAGTTTTCTGCTATCATTTCTGCCCATATTCTTTTTATATCCTTTGTATTGACTCCTTTCACATTGATTCTTATTAATCTCACTTTTTTCATATTTGCATTATCTTGCAGATGTTGAATTATTTTTTTCCTGCATCCTAGTTGTTTTTAAGAGATACTTTCTTACCTTCTCACTAGCTGTGACTGCGTCTTCAAGACCTGAAACTCTATCTTCACTTTTGTTCATATGCTTTTGTGAGCTTGTGCTTGAGATTTTATTTTCCAGTATATCTCTTTGAAACTGTTTTATGCAATCTATTTCTTTCCTATATTGCTGAGTCAGAGAATCCAACATTTTACTATTCTCCTCTAATTTTTTTTATCAATGTCTTCTTTAGTAACATTTAAGTTTTTCATTATAGTTATCCTTTCTTTCTCTACTTCAGTGATTTTATTTTGCTCTGATCTCCTCTCTACCTTTCTGCAGTTGTTCCACTACTTTATATGCTATTAAATTAGAGATGTATCTTTTTACTGCAGAGGTTATTTCTTATTTGACTTCCTCTATACGTTTCTGCAGTTCTTTTTCAACTTCAACTTCTATTAATTCATGCATTTCCATTTTTAGTTCAGATGTTATCTTTGATCTCAGTTCCTTATACATTTCTGCACTTGTTTGTCCACCTCAGATGCTACCAATTGAGAGATTTCACCTGCCTGATTCCCAATTTCTACAGCAGTACTATCTCTTGTATTTGTTCAGGGTGGACTCGGGACCTGAGATTACATCTTGCTCCTTCTCTTTGTCATTTTGTATGAATCCTGCAGTTTGGTGAAGTTATGCTGTTAGTGCCTGCTGAAATTTGGATCTGGATCCACCAGGCTTGATCGCTTATAGATGTGCCTGGTTGGGTCTGGCTGCTGTGCTCAGCTTCTTCATGCTGCAACTGGGCGCAGGCTGGGATGGTCAGTGTGGGTGGCCAGGGTTGGAACTCCCACGGTTGGTGGCGTTGGGGCACATGTGGGAGGAGAGATCCTGCCTGGGCGCAGGCCTGGGTCAGTCAGTGACTGCTTCATTTTCTTAGAGAAAGTACACAGAAAGTTTTCTCATTTGGTTCTCCACACCTCTATGTCCACAGTTGAGGGCAGGGAGCACAACATAGGCCATCACATCTTCTGAACTGAGCCACTTGTGGCACTTCCAGGCTTCACATGTGTTACATATGCCTCTGCAACAGGATGAAGAAATGTGTAGTAAAGCAGCTCCTATCTTAGGGAAGTGAATAGGGTTCCATCACACTCAAAAATGTGCTTTCTGTTTCTATTCTTTCACCCAAGGAAACATATATATTCACAGGGGTAACTGTTAAGCAAGCTGGTCTACTTTATTTTTTATTTTATTTATTTATTTATTTATTTATTTATTTATTTATTTATTTATTGCGGGACTGGGGTTCAAACTCATGACCTTGCACTTTCCAGTCAGGCACTTGTGCCTCAGAGTTATCTCCCCAGTCCTAAGCTGGTCTACTTTAGAGGAATGAAAATAATATTAAATACAAAATTTCTAAAAGCTTCTGGAAATTAAGTCAATATATTCCTTCTCTGTAAGGGAAAAAAGACTCTTGTCCAAAAATGTGGGTTTCACATGTGTAAAAATGTGTATCTGTGCAAAAACAGGTAGTTTATTAATATATGATATCAATCTTAATATCTTATCTTTATGCTTCATTATAATATTAAAGGTTTAATTGCACAAGTGGACTTTCGTTTTTCTCCAGTAAACCTATAGCAGGATGAGCCAGGATTTCAAGATATATGTAACATTTAACATCTCTTTCATTTCAAATTAGAAGGAATGTTTGTAAGTTATTGCTTATGGTGTCAACTGTGCTTCTCATAATAGTGGCTGAAACTGCAAGACTTTTGTTGCTGTTGTTTTTTGTTTTTGGATACAAGTTCTCACTGTGTAGTTCATACTGGTCCTGAACTCATATGGAGCTGAAGCTGGCCTATAACTCACAGCAATCCTTCTGCCTTAGCCTTCTGAGTGCTGGGGTTATAGGCATGTGCCACCATGTCCAGCAAGACATGGTGGACTCATAGTGATCCTCTTGTTTTCAGCCTCCCCTGCTGTGGAATTACAGACGTGTGCCACCATACCTAGACATGCCTGAGGACTTTGCCTGTGCAGTATGTGGTGCCAGGGATTGAAGCCTGGTCCCTGTGCTTGCCTAAGCAGGTGCTTAGTCTGCTGAGCTATGTTGCTGGCACTCAGCAAGACATTTTTAAAGAGCCCTTAAAGTCATCCACACTTGCTTCTTATGTGCTCTTATTTGGAACAAAAGGGAAGAATTTGCAAATATGGCTTGTTTGAGTAATCAACACCCATTTAAAATAAAGCCTATGTCTTCAGCTTGACAAATAATTTCTTTATTATTAACCACATTGCAGCAGAAGACCCATGTTTTTTTTTTTTTTTTTTTTTCTTGGAGGTCACAAGATTATTGCATCCTAAAGTTTTTTTCTATGTTGAAGTTCAGAGGTAGGACAAAAGAAAACAGTCTTGTCCATTCAAAACCACAGAGGTAATGTGTAGAAAGATAGCTGCATTTCAAGACAGGGAAAGTGGGTAGGTAAAAGAAGAACTACTGCTCTAGAACGCAATACAGAAGCACATGTAATCTGAGCTACTCGGAGGCTGAAGCAAGAAGATTAATAGTTCAAGTCCAGCCTGGGAACCTTGGTGAGTCACTGTCTCAGATATAAAACTTACAGCCAGGATGTGGACACACACCTATAATCCTAGCACTCCAGAGGCCGAGACAGGAAGATTGCTGCAAGTTTAAGTCCAGTCAGATGAGACAGTGAGCTCAAGACCAGCCTGAACTACATTTTGACACATCAACCAATTCTGAGTTCAGAATTATTTTGAGATGAATATAAAAGCACCTAAAAAGGAGCTTGGCTGTCCCAGTCCCTGAGACCCTTTGGCCACAGCACCCCTCACTCCTGCGTCTTTGCTCCTCCCCATGCATCCTTGGTAAAGGTTAGCTTCAGTATTACTCTGAATTTTAACCCATGTGCACATGCTCTCCACTGTCCTGTGTCTCTCTCCAAGGCAGTGGCTTTATTGCATCCTTGAGCTCTCCCACATGCAGCATAATGCCTTAGCGACCGTTGGCATGAATGACTAATAAAAACTGCACTTCCGTGTTTGACAAGGCAGATTGTCCATATGTGATGCTTCCACTCTTCCTTAATTATGTCCCAGTGAATGTCTAACTTCTCAATAAGCAGCTGTTGACATTGGTATACACAGATTTTAGCACATTTGAAAAACCTGTAGTTCTTTTAGAATTCAGCAGTTTAAATTTAGATTTGCTGTCCTTAAAACAGCTAGAAATATTTGGTTTCCATCTTACACATGTAATTTATGGTAAAATGCACAGTTAAATGGTTGGAAAAAATACAAGGCTTTGTAAACTGTGGGCATGAATATATATGAATAATAGCACATCAAGAAGACAGCTTCTTGATGAAAGATACTATTTTGATATAAGTTATTAACATATACTGCAGACATAGGGATAACACTGCTGAGTATATTTGGTTTCTTAAAATAGTACTGGGTTTATGTTAAGCTGCCTATGCTTCATTTTCAAAATTAATGATAATTATAATAAAGAGTAGCAGCTGCCATATCCTATATGCCAACTATGTGCCAGACATTGTTCTATTTATTGAATTTCATTATTGTAAAAACCAGAAAGGTGTATGTTATCTCTTTAAAAGATGAAACTGAGGCTTTGTGGTCATATTAGTTTCTTTTGGCTATTGTAACAAATTCTATAAACATGGTGGCTTAAAGCAACACAAATTTACTCTTTCACCGTACTGGAGACCAAAAGTCAACATCTGCAGAGGGCTGGTTTTTTTCAGAGGCTCTTAAGGAATATGCATTCCTTGCCTCTTCTGGCTTCTGGTGACTGTTCCATTCTTGAGCTTGTGTTCACATTGTTCAGATCTCTGCCTGCATCTTCAGGTTGTCTTCTGCCCTGTGTAGACTCTGCTTTCCTGCTGGGAGCCATGAAAGCTGGAAATTGGTCAAATCTGTGAGTGCAGGATGAGGCCTGAGTGGCTAAGGCGGTCAAGCTATCTCAGTCCTGAGAAGAGCATCCTAACCATAACATCCTGGTTAATGTTACCTGTTAGTCACTAGACAATCTTGTGTCATGTGATATTAACTTTGCAAAAGTATAGATAAAGACCCCCACCATGGTGCTGGGGTTGTCTCACCAAGCAGGCAGAAGACCCAGCAGCACCTGACCCAGCTCTTATCTCCTTGACTATCTTTTCCTCATCCCTGCTGCTGTTTCTTCATGGGGTACAACTGGTCATACCAAGAGAGCAACAGATCCTGCTTCTTTCAGATGTTTGTGATGCATTTAATGCCTGCCCTGATGGTCAGGATCACTTCATCATTTCATAACCTTAAATCATACCAGAAAAACTGGTACTGTATAAGGTAACATTGACAGGGGTTCAGACCTGGACCTGGATCTCTAGAGCCCTTGATAGCCTACCTTAGAAGCATTAAGTAACTTGATCAGCACTCTATGACGAATAAATGGCAGTTTCAAAAGCTGAACCCTAATTTATATGACTTTGAAATTTGTACTTAAAGTGGGAATTTGCAAATAGCTGTGCTGCCAGAAAGTGGTGGTGAGGAAACAGGTGGCAGAGTGGGGATGGAAGGATTCACTGAGCAGGTGGGACACAGGACAATAATCTAGCCTGTTTAAGCTCTGATTTCTTCATGTGAAGTAGTGACTCCTCTGAACCAGGCTTGTGGGTGTCCAGACAGCGGCACAGGGAGAGCCAGAAACTCCAGGGAATATGTTCTGGGTCTTATTATTATTATTTTTTTTATGTATTTAGGACAGGGTCTGCAGGGTCTCACTATACAGATCAGACTCATATTGAGTCCTGTTTTCAGCCTCCCAAGCACTGGGATAACAGGCACGCACCACCATGCTCAGTCTCAGTTGCTGTCTCAGCTCACCCCAGGGGCAGGCCTGGTACAACAGGCTGGGGATCAAACCCCAGTCTCTGCGCCTGCCTGAGCAAGCACATTAGTCTGCTGAGCTATCTGGCTGGCTCTGTGTTTCTGGTCTTAAAGCAAAGGTTTCATGAAAAGCAGAGGGCAGGAGCTGAGTAGGGAGCCTGAGTACAGACACCAACCACCACCAAGTCACAGCAGAAACACTACCGCGGCTGGAATCCCACCAAATAGACTGCTTTGCTTCTCTCTCTCTCTGTGTCTCTGTCTCTGTCTCTGTCTTTGTCTCTGTCTCTGTCTCTGTCTCTCTGTCTGTCTCTCTCTCTCTCAATAGAGAATGGTTTGAGCTAGGTCAGATAATTTTGTAGGCCTAAAGAAAACTTGTTTTCAAGAACAGAAACATTATAATTTTATTCTAATGTCTGATTTGGTTGTGAATTAAACCAGTCCTGATAAAACAGAAGTTCTTTCTGCTTCATTTCAAGAAAGCTGTGTCACACAGAGAGTGTCTTGGGGCCTTCTTGTCTGTCCAGGGCATCTCATGGCCTAGTTGTCATGTAGCTCAGTCTAGCAGAGCTGATCTTATAAACACATACAAATTGAGATTCTTTTTTAATGGTTTAAAGTAATCAGTGTCAGCATTTCCATAAAAAGCAGTTTAAAAAAACCCCACATTGTGGAAGAAGTGAAAATATGTCAAATTATATTAAGTACCATGAACACAGAATTATTCAAAGGGAAATAACATAATTTGAAAATCACTGCTGTCAATGTTAGATAATGCCAGATTTAAATAATGGAACATTTTAAAAAATCACTGGCAAAAAGCACATACACATACGTAATAGTGCCATAAAACATCTTCCTCTCCTTTCCTGACAGGAATGGGAAGGGCATAATTAAGTGAAAAATCACCATACCCTAGACTGAGAAAAGCAGGGAGGAAAATTTGATCATTACCAAGGACAAGCCAGTTTTGGATTAATCATTCCTATCCAGGATGATTGTAATCTTCAAATCAAAGGACACTTCAGATAATTTGCTATTTAACTTTTACCATTAAAGATTGTGTTAAGGCATGTATACAAAAACGTGGGGATAGCTTATAAGCTTTTAATATTGAAACCTTCTCATAATAGTTTAAAAACTAGATAATTCCTAGACGTATAGTTCCCAACATTTTATGAAAGTTTTATATGTAGAAGTTAAAAAGTTGTGTAGTGAACATCTGTTTAGCTCAGGGGTTGGCAAATAGAGCCTTTGGGATAACTCTAGCTGCTTGATGATTTATTTATTTATTTAGAGACAAAGTTTTGCTGTGTAACCCCAGCTGGCCTCAAACCCACAGCAATCCTCCTGCCTCAGCCTTCCAAGTGCTGTGATTACAGGCCTGTGCCACCACATCTGGCTTGCTTAATCTAGTTTTGTAAATCAAGTTTTATTCCCTAAGTCTACTCCTTTACATGGTGTAGTACCACAACAGCAGGACTAAGGAGTTTCAACAGTAAAACCTAAAGTACATAGGACCTGACCCCTTATGGAGAAGTTTGCTAAGCCTTAATTTAAATGATAGTTACTAACATACTGTATTTGCTTTACCACATATCTACCAATCAATCCTTTATAAACTTATTAACAGAAAAATACAAAATAGTCATTCGATGGCCAGATTCATTCCTTAAAAACTATTGCTATATCAAGGAAATTCTTTTTTTTTTTTTTTTTCTTTTTTGAGGCAGTGTGTTGCTATATAGGTCAGACTGGCTTTCAACTCACCATGATTCCCCTCCTAAGCCTGCATGTTGTGATTACAGATGTGTGCCCCCCATGCGCAACTTGATGTTTATTTTTTATCAGTTTGTTTGTATACAGAATGAGTGTATTCCTGTGGTAAGTTGATATGTATACCTACTACCTCTCTTACTCTGTTTTCCTCTCTTTTCCCTCTCCTCCTTGCCCTCTCCCTCTAGCTTCCATTTACAAAAGATTTATCTCCCTGTTTTCTCTTTTATTTTGTTCTTTATTTATATTTTGGATGTCTCACGTAAGAGAAGCCATGTTATAATGAAGCTGTGTGCTTCACTTATTTCACTCAAAATTATGGCCTCAAGGTGCATCCATTTTTCTTTCAAATGACTCGAGGTTGTTCTTTTTTATGACAGAGAGGTACTGTGTATAAATACCACATCCATTCATCTGTTAGGTGGATACATTATGCTACTTCCAAGATTTATCAATTATGAATTGTGCTGGTGTAAACATGGATATGAAGGTATCACTACGGGTGTGAGTGCTACCTACTTTAAGGACCCTGGATAAGATATAAGGAATAGAAAGAGCTGCGGCCATCCCTTGCTTGTTCTGATACCTTCCGCACCCTGAACTGTTTCTCCTCTGTGATTCCTGTCTGTTATGCCACCCTGCCTTGGAGTCAGCCAACTATGAGCTGAAGCCTCTACAAACTGTGACTAAATAAGTCTTTCCCCCCTTTAATTTTGGGCATTCAGTATTTTGTCTCAACAATAAGAAAAAGTGCCAAAGTTGTGCCTGATTCCACACTTTGTCAATATGGTGGCGCCACACTGGGTTTCTTCTCTAACTCTAGTCTTCCATGAAAACTCACTTGTAGAGTAAAACTACAAGCTATATTTTCAGTTTACAAAGCTATGGGCTTTTCTTAGAGTTTGTGTTGCTGGCCAGGTCTGTAATTTCTCCTTGGATCTACTGACTCTTCAGGAATTATCTTCTCTCCTCAGTATTGGCTCTGTGTTTGACCAATTTGATTGGTTGATTGGCATCTTGGATGCCCGTTGCTCAGAGGAATGGCAATGTAGAGCCTTCTCAGAGTTTGTGGGTGGTCACGGTCTGTGGGCATGGAGTTGGTCAGAAGCCAGTGTGCAGCTCTGTTGTCCACAGGGCACACATCCCTTGTCCCACGTTCAAAAAATTTAAAAAAGCAAATTTAAAAGGAAAAGAAATCACTTAGCTTTGTTATTTAGTAGTCTTATTTTCAGCCACAATGAATATAAAGTTACTTATATTAAATGTAAAAGTCAGATTAAATTTCTGATTTTTAAAAATTTTTATTTTAGGGGAGGGTCTGCAGGGTGTTCAGGGTCTCACTACTAGATTGGTACTACTACTACTCATAGCGATCCACCTGTTCACAGCCTCCCAAGAGCTGGGAATACAGGTGCACTCCACCACACCCAGTCTCAATTGCTATCTCAGTGCACCCCAGGGGTGGGGCTGGCACAGCAGGCCTGGCGATCAAACTCCTGGCCCCTGTGCCTGCTTGCAGGTGCTTTAATCCACCGAGCTAGTTGGCTGGCCCCAAGTTTCTGAATTTTACTTTATTTCTGTTTGAATCATCCAAAGTTGTTTTTGGATTCCAATGTTGATAAATCTAGTATTTTGTGGCTATACAAAGTAGCATTTATTTATTTATTTATTTATTTTTCTTGTTTCAGAACCTTTTGTTTGTTTATTCACTCATTTTTTTTATGGCCAGCTCAGCCCGCCCCAAGGGCAGGGTTGGCACAGCATGTGGTGCCTGGGATGGAACCGCAGTCCCTGAAGCCGCCCAAGCTTTCCCAAGCAGGCGCTTTAGACCACTGAGCCATCCCGCCGGGCCCCAAAGTAGTATTTATTCTGAAAGACAAAACTTTCTCAGAATCCCTTCCTCATTATACCTTAATTTTTGCAAAGCTTAATAAAACTTTAACAGTAGCAGTGTATTCTTTAGGGCCAGCCAGAGAGCTCAGCAGATTAGAGCACCTGCTTAGGCAGATGCAGGGATGGGATTCCTCCCCAGTGTGCCCTGCTGGCCTCATCCCCAGGGCATTCTGAGATGGCAACTGTGACTGGGCGTGGTGGTGCATGCCTGTAATCCCAGCACTTGGGAGGCTGAAAACAGGACCATCACTACAAGTCCAGTCTATGTAGCATGACCCTGTAGACCCTGTACTAAATACATTTTATGTCTATCTATCTATCTGTCTATCTATCTATCTATCTATCTATCTATCTATCTATCTATCTTCATTGTTAATGAACTTAATGGTGTGTAGAGGTGCTACTACTTGTGTGTTTATAAGAGTGATTTATTTATTCCTTCCTATGCTGAGGGCAGAATTAGAGCTCTTGATGCTTTAGGTATGTAAATACAAATCAGACAAAGATTCTGTCTTTAGCTAGGATATGGCTCACAGATAGAGCCCCTGCCTAACATGCACAAAGTTCAGCCCCCAACATTAAGAAAAGAATGGAAGGGCCAGATGTTTTTTTAAAGTTTTAAAAAAATGTTTTAAAGAGTATTAAAACAGAAAAATCACAATTAATATGGAATTTCACTTAACAAAATAATATGAATTTCACAGTATAAGTTGTAATGTATAGTGTCCTTAAACTAGTTGTTCATATTACCAGATAAATGCATGTAAAATTGAAAGAAGAAAATATATGTATAAGAAATTAAGAAGAAAAAAGGTCAAAGAATTGAAAAAAAGGACACAAAACAAATTAAATATTAGCTGGTCCTTTTCATAAACCAGCATAACCCACAGTACAGTTGTCCAAACCATCTCGCTTGCCTACATAGCTGTATCTCCTCTCCTCACTCCCTCTCCTGCCCTTTTCAACTCAGTGATTCCTTCTTCTTGAACAGGTTCATTCCCTTTTCCCAGTATCTATTGTACCCTCCAGATGTTATTTTCTCTTTCAGATTGTCACGCTAGGGAAAACAATGCTATGTTTGCACATGCAAGTCTGATTTATTTCACTTAAGAGTATGATCTCTAGTTGCATCCATTTGCCAATAAAAAACCTCAAATTTATCCTATATTTAGCTGAATAATACTTCGTTATGTAAAAATACCGTGTCTTCTTTATCCATTCCTCAGTCAATGGGCAAGGGTTGTTCCCAAGTTTATCTGCGACAAATTGTGCTGCATTCTTTTACTATGAGAACAGTTTCCATTTTGGAACTACTCAGATATTGGTCATCGCTGAGCTTAGAAGTGTGATAGCTAAGTAAATTTTATAAAACCACATCCATTAAAAAGTACTAAAGACATGAAATAGTGAGATTATTTTGTAGGGGATGCTTCATAATCTGTTCAGACCAAGAGTTCCCAAACCGCTGAGTTAGCGCTGTAGAATTCCTGAACGAGTTTTAATAGCAAACACTTTGTTCCTTGTCATGTAATTCCTCTTCTTTGAACGACATGTCCTCTTTTCCCTTTACGAGCTTTGCACTTCAACTATTCTGAACAGCCATCTTTGCTGGATTTAGCAATGGCACAGCTCAGATTTAATGGAATGTGCACTCTGACAGTCACAGCTATTGTTTCAGAGATGGGCTCATGACTGAGGTTGATCCAATCAGAGTGAATCTCAGCCTGAAGAGATTCCTGCACACACATCCAGACATGTGATTCCCTATTTTCACTGAACATGGAGTTGGGTAGCAATGAAATTATGGCCGGCGGTGGGGAGCTTAGTTTGTTCTACGATGGAACCTAAGAATGGTATCAAAAATGCAGAGACAAGAGGGGCCCAGCTGAAGTATTAAAGAATACCAACTTGATTCAAGCCTGTTATTCAAACTAAGCTTAAAGCCAAATACATTTCTGCATTTTTTTGGTTATGAAAGTAAATAGTTTCTAGTATCTTTACTTGCATAAAAAGTTTAATATACATGTGCAGGGGGCCATCTGATAGCATAAACTGTATGCTATCCTATATAAATAAAGTAATATATGCTATTCCAAAAACAAAACAAAACAAAACAAAAACCCAAATTGTGCTGCTATAAACATGGGTGCATATTGCTGTGTTCAGCCTCCTAAGTGCTAGGATTACAGACTTGCAACACTCGACCCAGTCTCAATTACTGTTTTAGGGCACCCTGGGGGCGGAGCCAGCAGGGCATGTTGAGGATCGAACCCTGGCTGCTGTACTCTGCCTAAGCAAGTGCTTTAGTCTACTGAGCTATCTGACTGGCCCCTTGGCTGACTTCTTAATGTTAGGCATTCTTTCTAGGGTGAGATAGAATCTCAGTGTTTTAATTTGCATTTCTCGATGGCCAGTGATGTGGAACATTTTTTATATATTTACTTAACATTTGTATTTCTTCATCTGAAAAGTGTACGTTTATTTCAGATACCCATCTCTGGATTGGGTCTTTGAATTTGGTGGAGGGAGCTCATCGTTTAAAATTTTTGATATGTTCTAGATAGAAAGCCTTGATTAGAGGAACGGTCAGTTATAATTTTTCTTTCTTTCTTTCTTTTTTTTTTTTTTTTTGCCAGTTTGCTTTGAAGTGCAGAAACTTTTTAAGAAGGTGAGATTCCTGTTGTTGATTCTTTGAAGTATTTCCCTTGTGGTTTGTTTTTCTGTTTGTTAATTCTCTACTTATCCCTATGTCATTAAGATTTCTACCTACATTTTTCTTCAGAAGATTTGTTGTTTCTGTTGTAATATTTAAAGCTTTGATCTCTTTTGACTGTAGTTTTGTGCATGGTGATAGACACAAGTTTAGTTTTAGCCTTCAAAATGTGGAAAGCCAGTTTTTCCAGCACCATTTATTAGAGAGTCTATCTTTCTTCCAGTAAACATGTTTGGCCTCTTTATCCAAGAAAAGGTGGCTGAGTGTATTTGTAGTCATGTCTGCATCTTCTAATCCGTCCCACTGATCCCAGATCTGTCTCTATGTCAGTACCTTGCTGATTTTATCACAGTAGCTTTGTAGTATAATTTCAGGTCAGGGATTGTGATATCTCTTTCCTTTGTTTTCCAGGACTGCTTTCGATATTCTGGGTCTCTTCAGGTTCCAAATTAATCTAAGGGAAGTTTTTGCTAACTCTGTAAGGTACACTAATGGTATTTTAATTAGGATTGCTTTGAATCTGTATAACAATTTTGGGAGTATGGCCATTTTCACAATTTTTCCATTTTCTCAAATTCTCTTCAGTCTTTTTTTTTTTTTTTTCCTCAGAATACCATAATTTTCACTGTATAAACCTTCTACCTCCTTTGTGAAATTGATTCCTAAATACTTCATTTTGGGGAATGTTATTGTGGAAGGCATGGTTAACCTAATTTCTCTCTGAGTGTGTTCGTTATTTGTGTACAAAATGCTATTGACTTCTGGGTGTTGACTTTTTATTCTGCTATATTACTAAATTTGGTTATTAAATCTATAAGACTCTTGGTGGAGTTTTTGGGATCCTATATGTACAGTGTCATGCCGTCTGCAAATAATGATAATTTCACTTCTTCTTTTCCAATCCTTGTTCCTTTTATTGTTTTTCCCATCTAATTGTTCTGGCTAATGTTTTCAGAACTATATTGAATAGGAGTGGAGACAGTAGACCTCCTTCATCTTGTTCCTGATTTTAAAGCAAAGGCTTTTAGTTTTTGTCTATTTAGTATGATGTTAGCTGTTGGTTTCTCATAGATGGCTTTTATCAGGTTGATATATAGACATCTATTCCAGTATTCTGTAAGATTTTTATCATGAATGAGTGTTGGACTTCATAAAAAGGCTTTTCTGCATCTACTGAGATGATCTTATGGTTTTTGTTCTTGGCTCTATTAATGTGGTATATTACATTTATGGATTTTCACATGCTGAACCATTCTTGTACTTCTGGGATGAATCCGACTTGGTCATGTCATATAATCGTCTTGATGATTTGCTAGTATTTCTTTGAGGATTTTTGCATTTATATTCATTAGAGAGATTGGCCTGTGGTTCTCTTTTTTAGTTGGATCTTCTGGCTTTGAAATCAGAGTAATACTTGCCTCCAGGAGTGAGTTAAAAGAATTGCTTCCCTTTCAAGTTTATTGAAGAGTTTGAGAAAAGTTGGTGTTAAATCTTCTCCAAATTTCTTGTAGAATTCTGCTGTGAATCCATAAGGACCTGGGCATTTCTTTGTTAGAAAGTTTTTTTTATTATAATACTTTCAATTTCATTTCCTGTTATTGGATTATTCAGAGTTTATATCTCTACTTGACTCAGCTTTGGCATTTCATATATATCTAGGCAACTGTCCATTTCCTCTGTGTTTTCCATCTTGTGAGAATAAAGGCTTAGAAGTAGGCATTGATGTTCTTCTCATTTTTACTAGAGTCTGTAGTGATTTTGCCCTTTTCATTCTTTATTGCATCAATGAAACAACTATATGTTCATTTATTCTTTGTATTGTTTTCTTTATCTCCATAATCTTTATAATTTCTTGCTTTTGTCGAGCTTTGGGTTTGACTTGCTCTTCTTTTTCTAGGAGTTTGGGGTGTAGTATAAGATTGTTTATTTGAGTTTGTTCTATTTTCCTAATATGTGAATTTACTGCTATATATTTTCCTCTTAGGCCAGCTTTCATTGTATCCCATAGGTTTCAGTAACTTGTATATGCATTTTTGTTTGATTGTAAATATTTTTAAATTTCTTCTTTAATTTCATCTGTGAGCCTGATAATACTGGTTGTATCAGAGGTTGTTATTTAATTTCCATGTGTTTATGGTGTTTCTGTGATTTCTTTTATCAATAATTTCCTGTTTCATTGCACTGTGGTCAGATAGCATCCATGGGAGAATTTCAATACCTTTTTATTTACTTAAGCATGCTCTGTGTGGTAGTATATGATCTATGTTGAAGAACATCCCATGTGCAGCTGAGAAGAATGTGTATTGTGCTGTTTCTGGATGAAGCATTCTGTAAGAGTGTATTAACTCTATTTGCAAGTTTGGCTTAATTCTGTTATTTATTTGCTAATTTTTGCCTAGTTTATTTCTCACTTTGTAATAGTGGCATGTTAAGGTCCTACACTGCAATTGTATTTTGCTCATCTGATTTTTCATGTCTGTCAAATTTTTTTTTATATAGGTGGGTACTCCTATATGGGTCCATATATGTTGAGAATTGTTATCTCTCTCTTGCAGTTTTCCCTTAACAAGTATGTAGTGACCTTCTATATCTCTTTGAGTGATTTTTGGTTTGAAGTTGATATTGTCCGCAGCCAGAATGGCTACCCCTGCTTTTTTTGGGTCCCTGTGGCATTGCACTTTAGTCCACTGAGCTATCTGGCTGACCCCTCTCCTCTATTTTTTAATCTATGTTTTCTTCAGCTGTGTCAAGCAATTCTTTCATGATTGTTATCATTTTTTGACCTGAGAGATTATTTCTGATCATATTTCTTCTATAGTCTGATATGTTTGTTTCCTTAATTCAGTTGCTATCATTTTATAGGTCTCAAGTGTATAATTTACAAGTTCTTGTATGTCTTTATCTCCTGAATTTCTTCTGGGTAGGATGGAGGATTGAGATTGCCTTTTGGTCCTGTGTTTTGACATTTTTGAAGCTCCCAGTAATCATCCAGAGTTAGCAGTGGTGGGAGAGTGGTGGGATGTGAGTCAGTAAGGTTTCTGCTACAGTGGGGAGTAGGGTATCCCTCACCAAGGCTTTCACTCCGAGGAGTGATGACTGGCTGATACTCAACAAAGCTTCAGTGTAGGTGGTGGGTGTGGCTGAGATTCGCCAGTAACCCAATGGCTGCCCAGAGTCCTTCTCAGTTCTTTAAAGGTTGGACCAGTTCCAGCACAAACTCCACACCTATGCTCTGGTGGCCAATGGATGCAGATCAGAAGGGCCAGATTAAACCATTGAAAAAAAATGTTTCTGTCTGCAAATTATAAAGTTGTGCAGGGGAGATGTTCACAACTGCTATAAGCATGGATCCAACTCTTACAAGCCAGAGTAAAGAGGGTTTGATGTTCTAAATGTACAGGGAGTGCTGTGGGAATAAAAGAGGGCTAAGCTTGACATTTATTCTGGCAAGGTAAGTTCCTGAAGAAACAGCAATTGATTCGAGTCATTAAAGACTGATGATGTTTGGAAATATGGAGAGGAAAGAGAAGGGCCATCATTGAGAAGTAAAGTGGGGAGATTATATCTAAGTATCTAAGCCAGCTGGGGAAAATGCAAAACTTGTGAAATTGAAACGCACTTTTGAAGTGCACCTAGGATTTTAAATTTCACTGACTTCTAGTAACATATAAGTAAAGGACAAATTTTAGTGAAACAAATTTTTTTTTGAGACAAGAATAGTTCAGGCTGGCCTTGAGCTCACTTTGTAGCATAGGCTAGTTTCAAACTCACAATGACCCTCTTGTCTCAGCCTCCTCAGTGCTGGGATACAAATGTGTGCCACTATGCCTGGTTACAAACAATAATCTTAATCTTATAATATTGTAGCTTAGGGTCTGGGGACATAACTCAGCAGCACAGCGCCTGCCTGGCAAACTCAAGATCCTGAGTTACATTCCTGGTACAAAAAAAAAAAAAAAAAAAAATTGTGATTAATAGAGAATAGTTGCTAAGCACTCTCTTCTTGTAAGGACATTGTCAGCTGCTAGGAACTGTTAAAATACGAACATTTATTTTCCATGTAGTTCACTAGATAGCTTAAATGAGTCGATGCAATATCAAAGACACTTCTGTGGATATATCATTTTTAAATGTAATTTAATTTTTATTTTGAAGAGTAATAACAAAAGCAAGAACAAAAATCAGAAACAAGGTAATATCCAACAATTCCTATGTTACAGATTTTCAAAACAAGAATAGCTGATTAACAGTGGTTGATAACTTAGCTCTATTTCTGTATGTTGACAAGCACAGAGCTGGCTAGGATATTTCTTCATCCTTTTAGCTGGTTTTAGCAATGTGAATAGATCTAGCACGGTGTTGATGTGATGTCTTTAAAGCAATGCATCGGGCCAGTGATGTCCTCCTGTAACTCTCAACTAGTATGATGAGTTGGACTGTTGGCTGGGATTGATGGGCCTAAGGCTCAAGAAAGAGGGC
Organism: Myocastor coypus; assembly: GCA_004027025.1. Classification (NCBI taxonomy): domain Eukaryota; kingdom Metazoa; phylum Chordata; class Mammalia; order Rodentia; family Myocastoridae; genus Myocastor; species Myocastor coypus. The sequence continues at coordinate 19,208 of PVJA010010828.1, forward strand.
ATGGTATCTCAGGGCAGGAAGACTGCACATCAAAGCTGAAGAACTGACTCGAATACACTCATCCATGAGCCACTCCACGGATTAATAGAATTAAGAAAACTCGGTTTGGCTCTTAATGGTGGCCTTTGTTCTGGTTAGTCTTTATTCTGATTGGACTTAGGACCCTCTTGGCTCCCCACAACTACAAATATGCCTTTATGTTGTTATTCAGACCATCAATTGCACTCAAAGTGGTTGACTGGAATTAGCTGACGATAATTCCAGCAACTTTTCCATTACAAATATAAACTTCAAATTCCAAATATAAACTGCATTAGACCATGACAAGGTCTAGAAGGACCTTCTATAATTTGGAACATAAAAATACTATTTTCTGTTGGAAATCATGCCAGGATAATATATTCTCTCTATTTGATAAGAAAATTTACAAAAAAAAAATATTTTCCAGGGTTGTGACACAACTGACTGAGATTTCCTGTATTATCTCTGTCCTTCACCTTAATATAGTTAATAACAGACAAAAGTTTACAACAAAAACTTAAATATAATAGCCAAGATAAAATAAAAACCTACTTGGCTGTCAAAAACAATGAAAGAATGTGAACCTGTTGTGTAACTTTATGAGCTGATGCCCCAACAGCTCAGAAGTCACTGATCTGGAGATAGACTCAAAGGACTTGTGGGTAGAAGTTTAATGTGTCTGTTCAACTGTGGACTGAAGGCCTAGATTTGCTTCCTTGTAAATTAGGAAATAAGACTTCTGTGCGGAGCTAGCACCATTAAAGTCTGCACTATTAGTGAAAATGGGACTAGAAATAGTTTTCCTGCCCACCCAGGCAAGTGATCTGAAGCATCTCTTTATCCTTGAAAAGTTAGAGACCCAGCTTCTGTCTTGTGTGAGTGGAGTTCAAATTTATATTTATTTTGAGTAGTCCCAGAATCCTCAAGTCAAAATACAGTGTAGAAACCAGTATACATTCAGTATTTTTTTTTTTGCAGCAGTTCTTGAGAGAGAGAAAGAGAGAGAGAGAGAGAGAGAGAGAGAGAGAGAGAGAGAGAGAGTGTGTGTGTGTGTGTTTGAGACAGGGTGTTGCTAGACAGTTCAGGCTGACCTTGAGCTTACTTTTATAGCCCAGGCTGGTCTTGAACTCACAGTGATCCTCCTGCCTTAGTCTCCCAAGTGGTGGGATTACAGGCATGCACCACCACACTAGGCTTCTGCAGTAGTTCTTTAACACAGAGTAGGTAATATTCTCACAAGTACCCTGGAATCCAGTATGTGCCTGCTGAAAATGTACTCACAGTGGAAAGTACAAGAGTCAACTGCCTAAATAAGAAAATTAATAATTCATATGTTTACAATCAAGAAACTGAAAATTACTAAAGTCAATTTAAAATGATAGTGGGCCGGGGAGATAGTTCAGTAGAATATGCACTTGCCTGGCAAGCACAAGGTTCTGAGTTCAATCCCCAGTACCACACACACACACACACACACACACACACATTCAAAATGATAAAGAAGATAAAAGGAGACTCCCTGTCACCAATAAAATTGACACAAAAATTAGCCATTGTGGCCTTGGATTGAAACTGATATGCCTTACTCTGTGTTCCTCGCCTATTCACAGTACTTAACTGGATTAAGGAGAGGAATCACTAAGCAAAGTTGAAGGGGAAGCCCTTTGAAGAGACAAAAAGAGGGTTGGTGTTTTCGATGCTTCTAATATATATGAATTACTATATGAGGAATTCACTATTAAAAAATTGGACAACATTGACCACTATAAATTTATGGTCATTGGACCTTGAGAGCTTGTTGGAGGTTTTAGCAGGGGAGCACAGCTACTTGTATTCCCTTGACTGAGGAACGGTCTTCCTCTATCAGCGGTGGCTGTCCTCTTCAATTGAGCATGCAGCTTTGGGAGGAGTGTACATAGATCATTGAAGGAGGAAGGGGACACCTGCCTAGCCAGCCAGATCAGCCGAATCAACCCTGGAGATGAATGGAGTTACAGATGTCGTGGCCAGATCATCCTCACATCCAGGTCTTTAAAAAAGTATAATTTTTACACTTTCTACATAAAGGCACATAAGTTAACAAGATTGTCTAGCCTTTAATTCTTTATTTTTAAGATTTATGTAACTGGAACATTTACTTAAAAATAAACAAATCCCAGAACTCATTATGTTCTTTTGATTATGTCAATCCTCAGTGGAGTTTACATTCTTTAAAAAGTTCTTTTCTCAGCAACATTTTGGGAAGCCCATAACCTTATGGATGGGAAGTGTTCTGTCAAAGCTCCCTTTAACTTTTACCCAGTGAGATCATTTTCTAGCACTTGGCCAGCCCGATGCCAAACTCAAAGGGGAACAAGTTTATAAAAGAGTAACCTACTTGGAAAATGTTAGACATAGTTAATCAGACAAGAACTTCCTTAGTGTGAAATATAACAACAGCAACAATAACAAAAAGCAGGCTGGTCAAATAGCTCAGTAAGCAGGCACCAGGGCAAGGGGTTCGATCCCTGTACCTGCCATGCAAGCCCTGCCCCTGGGGTGCGCTGAGAGAGCAATTGAGACTGGGTATGGTGGTGCATGCCTGTACTTAAAGCTTTTAGGAGGCTGTAAACAGGTGGATCACTGTGAGTCAGATCTAGTAGTGAGACCCTAAACATCCTATAGACCCTTCCTGAAGACACAAAAAAAGTAAATAATATCTGTTAATCTGAGCAACAGATTTGGTGATAAAAATATATAACCATTGTTAAAAAAAATATATATATATATATAACCATTGTTAACTTACTATTCTTATTTTAAAAATATGTGCCACATGTATTGTATATTACTCTGCTTCTGTCTTTTTTTTTTTTTTTTTTTTTTTTTTTTTTTTTTTTTTTTTTTTTTGTCTTTTTGAGACAGGGTCTCGCTATGCAGTTCAGGCTAGCCTTGAGCTCACTTTTGTAGCCCAAGCTGGTCTCGAACTCCCACAGATCCTCCTGCCTCAGCCTCCTGAGTGCTGGGATTACAGGCGTGAGCCACCACGCCGGGCTGCTTCTGTCTTTGATTTTTTAAAAAATTATTTATTTCTTTGGTGCAGGGATTATTTCTTTGGTACTGCAATTGAGACTGGTACCCCAGGGGTCTTCTGTTTTTACATCAGCAGATAAGAGGCTTTTACTGTGGAGCCTTCATGGGGGCCTGGGCACCTTTGGGGACCTGAGCACCTTTCAGAGCCTGGGCTGGAGCAGAAACTGGAGACTGGGCCTTGGCTGGAGCCTGGGCCTTGGCCGGCAAGGCCTGCGACCCTTGGCAGTGTGGGCACAGATATGCTTCCCAAGCTTTGGGTGGGCAATATAGGCAAGTCGAGTGAGCCTGTGGTTTATTCCCTTTGCGATGATCTTGGGCTTGACTTCCCTGGGCTTGACGAGGGCCTTGATAGCCTCAGTGTGTGTACTCATGGCCTTGGCATTTGCTTGCATCTTCTTTTTTTTTTTTTTTTTTTTTGTCTTTTTGAGACAGGGTCTCGCTATGCAGTTGAGGCTGGCCTTGAGCTCCCTTTTGTAGCCCAGGCTGGTCTCGAAATTGCATCGATCCTCCTGCCTCAGCCTCCCGAGTGCTGGGATTACAGGCGTGCGCCACCACGCCCGGCTTTGCTTGCATCTTCTTGAAGCCCTTCTTCATGTGCTTCTTGGCAAACTGCATGTTCCTAAGGAACTTGGGATCTACCACCTTCAGAGATTTGTATCTTTGTGACTGAGGTTTCTTGATGCCATTTCTGTGCCATTTTCAGGACTGGTTGTACATGGTGTGGTTCATGGACTTGGCCATAACTGCACTGTAAACCGCAGCTGCCAAATGCCTGGAAGTAGCAGAAGACAAATTTTTCTTTTCTTTTCTTTCTTTCTTTCTTTCTTTCACGGGACTGGGGTTCAAACTCACGACCTTACACTTGCCAGGCAAGCACTTATGCCATGGAGCTATCTCCCCAGCCTCAATTTCTTTTCTTTTGATGTGCAGAAACTTTTTGAAAAGATGAGATCCCAGTTGTTGACTCTGAAGTATTGCTTATGTAGTTTGGTGTTTGTTCATGAACTCTCTGCCTATTCCTATGTCTTCAAGATTTTCACCTATTTTTTCTTCCAGTAGTTTTAGTGTTTCTGTTTTAATGTTTAAATCTTTAATCCATTTTGACTTTAGTTTAGTGGATGTGATAGATTGGATCTATCACTTTAGTTTTAGTTTAGGGCATATGGCGAGCTAGTTTTTCCAGCACCTTTTGAAAAGGCTATCTTTCTTCCAGTAAATGTGTTTGGTCCCTTTGTCAAAGATAAGGTAGCTAAGTGTGTTTGTAGTTGTATCTGCCTCTTCTAATCTGTTCCACTGATTCTTGAGTCTGTTTTGTTTTTCCAGTACCATGCTGATTTTATCACAGTAGCTTTGTAGTCTAATTTTTTTTTTTTGTCTTTTTGAGACAGGGTCTCGATGTGCAGTTTAGGCTGGCCTTGAGCCCACTTTGGTAGCTCAGAATGGTCTCGAACTCACATCGATCCTCTTGCCTCAGCCTCCCAAGTGCTGGGATTCCAGGCGTGAGCCACCATGCCCAGCTATGTAGTATAATTTCAAGTTAGGGATTACAATGCCTTTTTGTTGCCCAGGATTGCCTTTTCTATTCTAGGTCTTTTCTGATTGCAAATAAAGTTTAAGAAAGTTTTTTTTTTTTTTTTTCTGGATCTGTGAAGTCCATTGATGGTATTTTGATAGGGATTTCATTAAATCTGTGTAACAATTTTAAGTGTATGGCTATTTTAACAATGTTGGTCTTCCTATCCAGGAGCAAGGAATATCTTTCCATTTTTCTGAAATTTTCTTCAAACCTAATTGGCTGGGCCTGCCTGCCGGGCTGGGCTCCTTCTTGCTATTTTAAATAGGATGCTCAAGAAAGATCTAACTCGGTAGATATTTGGGCAAAGGTCTAAAGTAACTGATGGAATGAGCTAGGTGGATATCTGAGCAAAGAGGAATCCAGGCAGAACAAACAAGAAGTGCAAGGTCTGAATGCAGAATCTATGATGGAGACAACACACATGAAGAAAGATTTATAATGAGTTAGTGGACTGGCCATTTTATTTCTCCTTAGTTGTTATTGTTTTTAGTTCTAGTGATTACTTTCAGGTTCTTAATATCCTGTGGTAGCTCCATTTGATCGATCGACTTTAACTGTTACTTGTTAACTTCCTGCAACAGATGAGGCTTCTGTTCAGACTATCCTACCTCTTCTCACTCCTCCCAATAGTGGAAACATATACATGAGTTTAGGTCACAACATTAGTTACTGCTATAACATTATTATGCTTAGACATCTACTTCTGGTTCTATTGATTTTTCAACTGGAATGGGGAAGTGTAGAAAGATCATGTGGGTGGGCAAAAGTCAGAATTCTGGATAGAAGCACAAGGTCCACAGCCTTTGATAAGGTGCAAGGTTCAAAACTGATAAAAGTCTAGATCAATCTCTAAAGAGAAGGATTATGAAACATAAGCATCACGGGGCAAAGTGCAAATAGAGATTAAAAGTGGAGATTACAAGTGGGTCTGGCTGGTATGTGGGAGTAACTAATGGACAACTGTAGTTTATGGTCAAGGAATTTGAATACCTAGAGAGACTGAGGTACTGGGTTCTCTCTAATGACCAGAGGAAAAATAACTTACAGAAAAAAAAATTAGCTCTTTCCTGATATTCTGTGAAACTTGTTTGGTCGCTTGATGTGAGATCCTACATGCATTTTCTTTGTTCTGTGTTAAATTTCAGCTTGGCTGACCCTGATCTATAGAACACATTTCCCAAGCTTCTTATTTTTTCTAACAGAGAGAGAGAGAGAGAGAGAGAGAGAGGGAGAGAGAGAGAGAGAGAGAGAACAGACAAATCAGGGTAAGTCTCTGGTATAAGGGGGGAATCTTTAATTAGCAGCCTCGGCCCTGGTGTTCTTCTGGGTTTTGATAACATGCCTAAAATCGTTGACTATTTCGATATACATATTGGCCATACATACTTATTTTTAGAAGTGTCTGTCCAATTCATTTGTCCATCTATTGACTGAACTATTTAGTATATATATATATATATATATATATATATATATATATATATATAATATGTATAATGTACATAGTACATAGTTTGAAAGTACATCAAATTTTAAAGTTTCGGTACAGAAAAAAAAAAAAAACCTCAACAGAGTGAAGAAGCAGCTTGAAGAATTGCAGAAAATCTCTTCCAGTTGTTCTTCCAATAGATCATTACTATGTAGACTAGATAAAGAACACCAAAAGACCCTGAATAGTTCAGCCAATAGTCGGGCAAGTGAATTGAACAGACACCCTTAAAAACAAGTACACAGTCTTTCTGAGACAAGGTTTTGCTTCTTCGGTAGCCTTGGGTTTGCTATGTAACCCAGGCTCAAACTTTCAGTGATCCTCTTGCCTCAGCCTCATGAGTGCTGTGATTACAGGTGTGTGCCACCAGCCCTAGCATATACATAGGTTTTTGACCCATGTTGAATTTATTTTTGCATAGGGTGAGAGATAGACATCTAGATTCATTCTTGTATAAATAAATAAATATATATTTATTATCTCTCTCTATCTCTATCTCTATCTCTATCTCTATCTCTATCTCTATCTCTATCTCTATCTCTATCTCTATCTCTATCTCTATCTCTATCTCTATCTCTAGTTTTCCTAGCATTATTTAAAGATGTATTTTCTTCAACATATATTTTTGGCTCCTCTGTTTAGAATCAGATGGCCGCATCTGTGTGCATTTGTTTCTGTGCCCTATATTCTGCCACATTGGCCTACATGTCTATTTTGGGGTTAGTGCCATGAAGTTTTTTGTTACTAAGGCTATGTAAAATAATTTGAAGTAAGGTATTATGATGTCTCTACCCTTGCTCTGCTTATTCTGAGTCTTTTGTGTCCCTATATGAATTTTAGGACTTCTGAAGCTTGAGTTTTGCGAAGAATGTCATGGGAGTCTTTATGAAGATTGCATTGAATCTGTATATTGCTTTTAACGATATTAATTCTGCTGATCCATGAACATAGGAAGTTTCCCATCTGGAGTCTTCTTTGATGTCTTTCTTCAGTATTTTGTAATTTTTGCTGTAGAAATCTTTTACCTTCTTGGTTATATTGATTGCTAGGTATTTTAGTTTTTAAAGCTAGTATGAATGGAATGGTTTTTCAATTTCTTTCTCTCCTAGTTCATTATTGGTGTACAGAAAAGTTATTGATTTTAATGTTGATTTTATATGCTGTTAAATTTAAAACTGGATTCTCCTCCTTTTTAGTAGAATTTTTTGTACTTAATTATTGCCAAGTGCATCTGCTATACTCTAGCAGGATGCCTCATACAAGATGTTGAATGCTGAAATTACCTTTGGTAGCTGTTGGCAGATGGAGCACATCAGATGATGACATATGTACAAAATACTGTAGAAAGTGACAATTTTGGTGTAAATAAATAATTTGAGCATATGGCATTCATCTAGCTCTTTTCAGAGGAAAAATTTGTGGGACAATTGGCTGAAATATGAACGTTATAATTATGAAAAGTCACCAGACAACTAGTGAATTAGCAACAAACCTCATATCTGTTAGGAAGCTCTGCAAGTGATGATGGGAATTGCAAGCTGGTAAACTGTTCTCATTAGAATTCTTTTTTAAAAATTTATTTATTTATTTATTTATTTGATGTAGGGTCTTGCTAATCAGCTGAGACTTGTAGTGATCCTCCCATCTCAGCCTCCTCATCTCTGGGATTACAGGCATGTGCCACCATGCCCAGATTAGGAGTTCACACAGTGTGCCCAGGGTGCTGGGGCTGGCATTTCATGTGGTGCTGGGGATTGAACCCAGGTCTTTACACTTGCCAAGCAGGCACTTAAATCACTGAGCTATCTCCCAAGCCTCCTCATAATTCTTGACAATGTGATAGAATAAAAAATAAAGCATAAGATAAATAAACATAGCCTCTTGTGAAGGTACAGAGTATGGGGCTTTGCATATAGAAACCAAACATGGTTGAAAAAATGGACTTTGCCGGGTAAATATGTGAATGAATATGGCTAAACTAATGGACAGACTTTATTTACACATTCAGAAAGTTTTTGGCATAAAGTAATAGGATAACATTTCTTTTTTTTTTGGTCTTTTTGAGACAGGGTCTCACTATACAGTTCAGGTTGGCCTTGAATTCACTTTGGTAGCCCAGGATGGTCTCGAACTCACACTGATCCTCCTTTCTCAGCCTTCCAAGTGCTGGGATTACAGGTGTGCGCCACCACACCCAGCTAGGATAACATTTCTCTATGTTTCAATTTAAAAAAGATATTTAAGCCTCATGATATTCAATACTGAAGAGAAAAATAGCCTGAATAGGTATCTCACTACATTCCTGGAAGGTAATTGGATAGTGTGTATCATGTACCTGAAATACATTTTACTTAGCATTCTTATTGCTAGGAATTTATCTTATGAAAATAATTATTGATAGAAACTTTATCAATACAGCTCATTGTAGTATAACTTAATCATAAGTAAAAAACTAATATAAAGGCAATATGTAATGTATTAATTATTGTAATTGTCCTACTAACCTGTTTTGAAACTGTCTCATTGCTATTTCCTTTCATTAAAATTAATTTAAAAGTAATATGTGTGGAAAAAAAAACTTATAGCCCCATGAAAAGGGACTTAATTAAGAAACAGGGATGTAGGTTGTTATGGATTGTATCTAGTTATCCCCAAGGCCTCATGTAGTCGTGGATGGACTCCTAGAGTTTGTGATAAACTCATGATCCACTGGGATTATGGGTCTGGGTACCGCTGGGATTATGGGAGTGAGTGTTGCTCCCAACCTGGGTCAGATAAGGAGGGGAAAGACTTGCTCTCCGTTGCCACTGTTGCTGCCATTACTTCCTTAGCTCCTCTCTTGTTCTTTGCCACTGCTCTCTGCCATGTACCACTATGCCTTGGAGCCAGCTGAACATGGATTGAAACTTTCTTTTTTTTTTTTTTTTTGTCTTTTTTAGACAGGGTCTTGCTATGCAGTTGAAACTGGCCTTGAGCTCACTTTTGTAGCCCAGGCTGGTCTCGAACTCACCAATCCTCCTGCCTCAGCCTCCTGAGTGCTGGGATTACAGGCGTGAGCCACCACGCCTGGCTGGATTGAAACTTTTAACTGCGAGCGAAATGAACCTTTTCTTCCTTCATTTTGGGTGTCAGGTGTTTGTCCCAGCAACAAGAGAAGAGTAACTGAGACAGGCTTATTGCAGAGGGGAAGAAGAGCTAGGGAGGGAGGGGACGGGGAGGAGTTGATTCCCGTACAGCAATATTCAGAGGTGGAGCCTGGAGTGGCTGGTGGCTGGACTATGAGTCTCCTTGAGGGATGTGCAGTTAGGAGTCAGGGCTCCCAGGCAGTAGATCACTTGGGTGTGCCTGGGAGCAGCTGGTCTTGTCCCCTGTCCAGTCAGCAGCTTGCACCTCTCTCTGACTTGTTTCTCCCCTTCTTCCTGGCTGCCGTGAAGTGAACCACTTTCCTTCATCCCATCTTTCTACTTCACCATAGGCAGAAAGCAGTGGAGCCAGTCACCCCAGCCCTTAAACCTCTGAGACTAGGAGCCCAAATAAATCTTATCTTCCTGATGTTGTTTTGCTCAAGCATTTGGTCACAGTGACAGAAAGATGACTATCACACTACTTTGAATTTTAATTTTAAAAGTCAGCAGTTGGGCCAGTGAGATAACTCAGAGGACTATGCTCCTGCTTTAGCAAGCACAGGGACCAGGGTTTGATCCCTGGTTCTGCATGCCACGCTGGTTCTGCCCCTTGGCACACTGAGCCAGCTACCAAGACAGGGTATGGTGGTGCATGCCTATCATCCCAGTGCTGGGAGGCTGAAAACAGAAGGCTCACTATGAGTCCAAGTTGCGTAGTGAGACTCTGTACCAAATACATAAAAAGAAAAGAAAAGAAAAAAAAAAAGTCAACAATTGATTTTTCTTTTCTTGGAACTGATAATTATGGGATGGAGGTCATGTTTCTTTTTTTTTCTTTTTGAGATAGGGTCTCATTATGTAGTTCAGGCTGGCCTTGAGCTCAACTTTTGTAGCCCAGGCTGGTCTCGAACTCACACTGATCCTCCTGCCTCAGCCTCCCAAGTGCTGGGATTACAGGCGTGTGCCACCACGCTCAGCTGGTGGCACCATGCTCATGTTTTGTCTTGGTAAATTACTAAGAAGATTTACATTGTACTATGAAACAGAGTAGACAAAAAATGATAAAAGGGCCAGTGAGATAGCTCAGCAGTCTAAAGCACCTGCTTAGGCAAACTTAGGCAACTGTAGGCAACCGTCTCATCTCCAGGGCAGGCTGAGCTGGCCATAAATAAATAAAATAAAGTAAAAAATGATAAAAGGAATGGAAATTTAAAATTTTGCTAAATGTATTTTCTGACATTGCTTTACAGAAAATTTGCAACCAGGTGTGGTGGTACACCCCTATAATCCCTGCATTCAGGAGGCTGAGGCAGGAGGATTGCTAGAAGTTCGAGGTCAGCCTGAACTGGATAGTGGGACTCTTATCTCAAAAAAAGAAATTTACAAGAATCGCCTTGTAGACCATTGTTACTGACATCTTGGGTTGTGCTCCAGCACATGTTTCTTTTAACATCACGAAAATTATTATATAGCTTACAATGTACATCCTCACTTAAGATTATATTGTGAGATTTTCCCTCATTGTCACGGGCACGATCACAGCACAACGACTGCATGCTCTTATCCTCCCTGTGAACACTTGCAGAGCTTGGATATGGTGGTGTCTCAGCTCCTGTTCTCTCATTGCCGGGACAAATACCCCACATCCAAAATGAAGGAAGGAAAGGTTTACTTAGCTCATAGGTACTGGAGGTTTCAGTCCATACTCAGCCGGCTCCAAGGCAGAGCGGCACGGAGCAGACAGAAGCAGTTCATGGCGGTACAACAGCCAACAATGGCAACAGCGGCAGCAGACCAGCAACAGCCACAGAGAGGCAAACAAGAGGGAGTCTGGTTCTCTGTCTCGTATTACATTCAGGCTTTCTGCCTCAGGCTATCTGCCTCAGGCCACATCCATAATCCCAGCAGTACTCAGACCCATAATCTCATCCTTGGACCACCCATAATCTCAGTAGATCATGAGTTAATCTCAGACTCTAGAAGTCCCCGCCCCATGACTGCATGAGGCTTTGAGAGGACAACTAGACACAAACCATAATAGGTGGTGTGATTTTCTAATGGGCAAGGGCAAAGACTATGATACAACAACACACATTCCTCAGTGATCTAAAAGAGACCTCACTCTGGCTTCCACTGCTTGTGTAATGATACACACACACACACACACACACACACATACACACACACACACAGCCGGAAGTGATCCACATTGGAAGTGTCTTGCAAACTGTGTTGTGTGTCTTGGAACAACACAATGAGTGGGTGGCAGGTGTGTGCAAGACTTGCCTCATGACATGCTCCTACCACTCAAGGGACGTGTTCAGATGGTTGACGTGCCAAGAAAGGTGCTGCCCATTCTGTCTTCTTCTTGGATTATCGGTCTTCTCTTTTTAGTTGCAAATTGATCTTTTATCTCAGATGCTTACAGTGGCATTCCTTCATCCTGTGGATTCAAGGATATACTTTTCTGTGACTCACTGTTATTGTTCTGGGCCGAACTGGGTTGAAGTCCAATGCTCAGTATCTCAGAATATGATTATGTGTGGGGAGGTGGTCTGTCTGTCTGTCATCTATCTATCTATCTATCTATCTACCTATCTATCTATCTATCTGGTACAGCATCTCACTATGCAGCGCAGACTCAGTGATCTCCTGCCTCAGCCTCCTCAGCACTGAGATTACAGGCATGTACCACCACACCTGATTTTGCACATGGTGCACCTGAGGTTCTGGGGCCAGCTTGGCATACAGTATCAGGGATTGAACCCAGGTCCTTGCACTTGCCAGGCAGGCACTTAGAATGCTGAGCTATCTCCCTAGTCTTAGGGAGAAGGTTTTAAAAAGAAATAATTAAATTAAAATCAGTCTGTGTAAGAAGAGATTAGATCACAGAAACACAGAAGGGTGACTGTACGAGAATGAGCAAGAGTAGCCATCTGGAAGCCAGAGAGAGGCTTCAGAAGAAATCAAACCTGCTCTTAATTTCATGTTGAACTTTCAGCTCCCAGAATCGTTGGGAGATGCTTTGTGTTTGGTTACGGTTAAGGAGGACCGCCTGACCAGCTCTCCTTGAAAGAAGAGTGACAATCTCTATTTTGACTGAGCCTGATCCTATTTCCTTGTACTGATATGTAAGAGCTGGCTAGGACTTCTGTTTATCCTTTCAGCTGGCCTTAAGCAATGCATATTGGTCTAGCTGAGGTGTTGGTGATAGTCTCTGAAGGTGGGATGCGTGTCTCCCTGGTAACCTACACTTGCTGCTCCTTAATGTGAGCCAGGTCCAGACAGGATGAAGAGCTGATGCTCTGCACTACCAGCTGGGAATGAGCCTCGAGACAGAGGCTCTGACTTCCTGGGGCTTGAAAGATTACATCAAAGCTGAAGCACCAGACTACCCAAAACATTAGCTACTACCTGAATAGCATCATGCAGATTACTCCCTCTGCATATGGCAGATATCTCTGCATAAGGCAGAGGTAAATGTAGGCCTCCTACCTAGCTCAGCTCGCAGTACTCACCTACCTCCCACAATTCTCATCATTCTTCCTCAAGCCACTCCTCCATTGAATAAAACCAGGTGAGGCCCTGGGTCGTTCTCTTTTGTTCCAGGGAACCATCTTTGTGGCTGGACTTAGAGCTCCAATAATTATAAGTATGTTTTAGAGTCTTTCTTTTTGCCATGGGTTGCATGGGAAGTGGTAGACTGGAATTACCTCGGTGAGACTCCAATAACAACTTTGGGATTACAAATACTGACTTCTCGGATCAAAACGAGGACATTGGATGATCTCCTACAATGGTAGCCCCAGGCAAGCTCATGGAAGAGATTAAAAAAAAAAAGAGTAGGCCAGGCAGAGGCACTGGTGATAGCAGAGTGTGCTTCATTCTTGGCCCTTTCTCCCATGACTTACTTCATCTCTAAAGCAGACCATTGTCAAATGGCCTACCTGGAAAGACTCCTTTCAGTGTCAACAGTCCTAAGAGTTTGTGCATCATTTGATTATTCTGTTAGTTATTTCTCCTACAGGGTTAAAGCAGGGCCAATCTTTTTGCACCACCCTGGTGTCCCCACAAATATGACCATGTTATGCTCCTGCTGTCTCTTTGAGAATGCAACGTCATCACCTCAGTGTGGCACACAGGTCCTTCCTTGCCTGGCCATTTCTCAGCACTGTTCCATACAAACTGCCCTGAAGACATGATATACTCCTCGTAGATCCCCAGAGCACCATAATCTTTGAAATGGTGTCTTCCCCTCAGCCACCTTGTGTGCATAGAATGTTCTCTCCTTTTTTGTTTCTTGGCTGCTTTTACTCATTTTTAAAGACTAGTTCAAATTCTTTCATCCTAGAAACCTTGCCTGACATCCTTCTTTTCTTTTATTTATTTGTATTTTTTTCTATATTTAGGGCAGGGTCTACAGTATCTATCCTTAGGGTCTTACTATGTAGATTGGACTCATAGTGATTCTCCTGTTTTCAGTTTCCCAAGGACTGGGATTACAGGTGTGCACCACCCACCCAGTCTCCATCACTGTCTCAGCATGTCCCGGGGGCAGGGCCAGTATGGCATGCCGGGGATTGAAACCCAGCTGCTGCACTCTGCCTAAGTAGGCGCTTTAGTCTGCTGACCTATCAGGCTGGCCCCCTTCTTCTCTTTTACCTTCAATCACTTTGAGATCTAGTGCTTTGTGGTACACTTAGCTCCATTATAGCCTTGATCACACTTTTGCAAAATGGAACTCCATACATTTGGTGGACACATTAAAAATACTCTTTGCTAGGGGCTGGAGACATAGCTCAGTGGAATAAATGTGTTATAGTTTATGTCTAGTTGTCCTCGCAAAGCCTCATGCAATCATGGGGTGTGGCTTCTATAGACTGAGACTTGATTCATGATCCCTGAGATTGTGTTTTAGTACTGATGGGATTATTGGTCTTAGTAAGGCTGAGACTATGGGTGTGGTCTAGGGCAGTTATCCTAAGGCGGACAGCCCTGAATGTAACATAAAGAGCAACAGAGAGACAGGCTCAAGATGTAGCTGTTGCTCTGCTGCCCTGTTTGGTTGGCTGCCTCTATCAGCATTTTGTTGCTGTTCCACCGCCATGAACTGGATGCTCTCTGTCCTGCTCTACTCAGCCTTGGGCCAGCTGAATATGGACTGAAACCTCAACAAACTGTGAGCTAAATAAATTTTCTTCCTTCATTTTGAGTGTAGGGTATTTTTCCCAGCAATGAGTAAAAAGTGACTAAGACAAAGTGCTTGCCTGAAAAGTGCAAGGTCCTGAGTTCAATCCTTGGTACCACCAAAAAAACAAAACAAAAAAACCTCTTTCCTGGTATTAGTAAGAAGTAGCAGTCTCTTGAAAAGGTTGGCAGAATGTTGGCTCAAAGTCAGGACTCATCCATAAATCAGAGGGTAGCATGAGGCCAGGAGTCAGAAACAGTAGAGTTTTTACCAATTCATAATTTATTGAGTGTTTTTAGGGCATGGCTTTCTGCTAGGCAGAAATTAGGATTTGTATTGAGATCTGTCTATTTAGCTCATCAATAGCGGCTTCAATCTTCCCAATCTCCCCACTCCTACTACCTTGGTAAAGTAAGGGCCAAGGGTGAAGAGGTGTTGGGAAGGCTTGACTTCCAGTTATAAAAGCTGTATTTGGAGAAGTCTTTATAGGAACATTTCATACTTGATGCCAGTCCAAAGACTGTAGGTACTTGAATTCGGCAATATAACCCTGTATAGTCCAATAGCTCATAATTATAGTAAGTTATTGACACAGCTGGTTATTGTCATAAGTTGGTGACTTCAGCCTTTTACAGCTTAGCAGGTTAATATGCATTATTTTCCATAGCTAGTGGTTATACTTTTCTGCTGGATGGTTAAGATCAAGTTAAAGCAAGACCTATATAACTACAAATGTAACTTTTGTTATGTAAGAAGGCAGTCAAATCTCAGGATTTACCCTGGAGCCATGTACAGCACCTTGTAGATCTTCTATCAGTGTCTTCCATCTGGATGAGTCATGGCTATTGCTTGACCAATTTTCTCTCTGTGAGAGCCTGATATTTTTTTCTCTCTAGGTGACTCTCCTTAGGCACACTATATATATCACTGGTCACTTTTCTCTGTGGCACCATAATCAACTTGGTCAGAAAGTTTGGGACACAGCTGAGTTATAGGATAACACAGTAGAGGTTCTCTTATGTTTTGAGTCCTCACTGACCTTGAAGGGCCAGGGCCAAAATATTGGCTATTATTTTAGTCATTTATCTCTCTGAACTTTGGTCTATAAACTTAGTTGTTAAACATCCAGAAGAGAAGCTTAATGACATTACCTTGTAATATATATAACCATCTAGTTAGACCTTGGATTTCCATTTTGCCAGTTCCTTCAATAGGCCCCTGGTTGGATGTGGTCTCCTTGTTGTTAGCTTCTTCCTCAGATCTGGCATCGTGGTATAGCCTTACAGCATGCTCTGGTACCCAAATAGGTCATTCAACATTCTCTGGAAAAACACAAGCATACCCTCTACCCCAGGTTAGTAGTGAACTGGGTCCCTTCCACTGTCCAATATGGAGATCTCTCCAAAGGACTCTCCCTAGCCTTTTGCATGTATTTGGTGGAATTGTTTTTCTGCTGCTGCACTTCCATCTTTTGTAGAACTTAAAAAGTTAATAGTGTTTTATTCATAAAAAAACATTGTTTAACAATTTCCTGGGCCTGTGCTTGAGTTGAATGAGACTGTTTTCAAAAGGCAGAAGTATTTTGATGAAAAATACATGAGATGCAGAAACTTGTTAAATAGCATCTGAGGGAGTCTCCTTTGAGAATGTGAAAGAGAGGACTTAACTTACTAGTAGTTAGCTTAAGAGCTGAACGGAGACAATGTTGTTACTCAGTAGAGTCTGAAAATTGGTTAAGGCTGCAAAATATTTAACCTGGATCTGAACAGTTTGGGGCTCAATTTGCCTTTGTTGAATAAGTTGTTCCAAATATGAAAAGGGTGCTACAGTTTGTACCTTTTCAGGGGCTATCACTAGACCTGCATTGCAAAGGGCATCATCTAATTGAATAAACATGTGATGTAAAATGGATGGGGATTCATGTGCCAAGAGAATGTCACCTATGTAACAGATAATGCAGACAGACAGGCCTGTCACACTGACCAAATGGTTATAGCCACAAACTCTTGGCACAGGGTTGGGCTATTCACCATACCTTGTGGTAGACAACATTAAAAGTGAAACACAGGGGTCTGATTATTCATAGAAGGTAAACTAAAAAAAATTTTTTTAATCTTCAGGGTGAAGAGGGATAGAAAAGAAACAGTCTTTTAAATCAATTACCATAAGGGAAAATTGTAAAGAATAGCTACAGGACTGCGCAATCTCTATTTCAGTGTTCCCCTGTAATATGTCACGAGCCCATAGATGGACCAGTTATGAGGGAGGAGATAAGGAGAAAAATATCTAGAATTGCCTTCTGTACCCCTCCAAGTTAGCAACTTAGCATTTCTGCTAGGATAAGAAACCCTGCGTACAAATCTGTAGTGGCACTCCCAGAGGCCATGCCCTGCACCAGGAATGCTGAGCAATAACTGAAACATCTGCATCTGGGTCCAGTAGCCCTTTAAATGCTTTTCTTTCAGTAGTCAACTCCATCTCTGGGCGATTTTATTTAATCTGCTGAACAAAATAAATATTAGGAGATCCCAAACCGTTGAGTTTCTTTTAAATTTTCAATTTTTTAAAAGGGAAGAATGACCAATTGAGCAACAGGGGCACCTGTTATGCCAAGCAAAAGGTGGAGACCTTTTAAAATGAGACTGCTGTGGCCCAGCAAGATTCCCACTGTGCCCTGAGGCAGGGGTCCATAGACTCCAGTAGGAATACGTTGGGGCTCCGCTTTAGGAGTCAGTGGGAATCTAGAGGAGAAACGGAGATGCAAGCCTTACAGTCACTTGTTGCTCCCCAGTGGGCAAAGTGTTTGTGGCAAGGGAGGGGAAAGCACCCCCATTGTTTCCTGGGGTCAAGGCTCCCCCACTGGATGTTTCCCTGAATGGGCCCGCCCTCCTCCTCAGTTTTAGATTTATAGTCACTTGCCAAATGGTACCCTCATCTGCATCAAGGACAGGGACTGGGAAGGTTTTATTAAAGAGACAGATAAAGGCTGTGTTTTCTTTGGTGCAGCAGAACAGTTTTGGGCTAAAAGTCCCTCATTGCCACAATGAAAACAAATGACCTTACTTTCCCCTCATTTTTAGACTGTGGATGTATAACCTGAGTAATCGAGGCTACCAAGGCAGCTCCCTGTACGTCTGTGGGGCCAATATCAGCACAAGTTGGAATTATCTCAGGCAGTGTAGCCATTGCTTATTGTCTCTTAAAGCCTCTTTTCTTTACACCATTTAATTCATTTTCCGAAGGCCCATTGTTGATCTGCCAATTTGCTAGCTTCCCTGACACTGATAGTCTTCTCAGTAGTTTGTAATACACCTGCAGCAAAATCTTGGAAAGGTTTATTAGGGCTTTGCCTAATGGAAGCCATGTGAAGGGGTGTTTCACTCTGACAAGGGAGTTGCCTCCTAGCTATTTTACTTTGCTAACATAGTTGCAAAGTAAAGGTAAATTGACTGATAGCGCTAGCAGAAGCACCCTCTCCTATTTGCATATCTTTTGTAATGACTAGATCATGAACCACATTTGGAGCTGCCTGATCCTTGCAATATTAATAAAAATTTCCTTTCCACAATAATCTCCTGGATTCAAACATGCTTTAGCTATTTCTTTCCAGTCATTTGGGGCCAAAGTCTGTTGTCCTAGCATTTCTACTAAAGTCAAGGTAAAGGGAACAGTAGGACCATAAGTAGCAACAGCATGTTTCAATTCTTTTAAGGTTTTAAAAGGTATGGATTCATGAAAACGTATAACTTATCCTGGATTATTAGGGACTGGCATTTCAGAAACAGGGCAAAGATGGTGAAAACTCTCCATGGACTCCCCCACCTGAGTGGCTTTATTATGTTTTTCAGTGCGAATTGCAAGGGAGATAAAGAAAATGGCTCTACTTCCCTTGAGGCTGAAATCTTAATCTGTGACTCAGTGAAATTTCTCTGAGCTGCCATGGTCAGAACTGAGGCTTATGGTTCCTAAAAACCCAGTAAGTGTTTCGTTTTTGCCCAGATTTTAACTACAGACACTATCTTGAGTCTAACAAATTTGTGATGCCAGTAATGCACATAGCCAATGCCAAGGCCACGGGATACCATAGTCATGACCTCCCTACATAGCACCAGGCACACAGGGACTGCAGTTGGTGGTACGCACCAGCCTCTGTGGCTGGATGATGCCAACAGATGGGCAAGTAGCTGGGGAATACCAGCTGGGTCTGCCTAAGACCAGAGCATGGGGCCTCTGGGAACCCAGTTTGTGCCCCTCCCCCAGTGGCCCAGTGCCACTTGGAACCAAGGGCTCGCAATTTAAAACAATGTTTTCCTATACTATCTAATTGAGGAAAGCTAGAAGGCTTAAAGTCTAGAATGCTCTTATCTGCTGTTTCTTTTCTCTACCTTCCTTGTCCCATTTGGGACTTGGTCTCAAAACAATACTCTACACCAAGTCCTTTGTGGTAGTCTTAGAAGGTGGCACAAATACAAAAGCCAAAACATCAACAAACATGTTTACATACGTCTATAAATATCTATGGTCCTTGAAACTGTGTTTCCCATGTTTAACTCAATTGAGCCTTTCCCTGTTAGGCTTCTCTCAAGCCTCTTTCTCTCTATGTGCTCCCATATCTCTCTGGCCCTAGTGAGCCCCATCCCCAAGTTTTACACCTAGCATGCCAGTGCCAATGTACACCAGTGCAGAGTACTGCTGGCTCCAATCAATACACTTCCCTCCCTTATGTGCACTCTTTCAAAGTGATTCCTGTGTCCACACTTAACCTCATACCGGGCATCCTGTTCAGGTGCCAGTGTAGGGATCCGTTCTACCTGTGAAGACACGAGGGCAGGAGTGAGAAAGATAGACAAAAACAAAAACTGGGCTACGTGGTTGCCAGTCTGCCTGATGGGCAAGACTAACTCAACCGTACAACAAAATGATCCTTTATTTATACTTTTGCAAAGTTAGTAGCATGTGACACGAGGTTGCCTAGTGACTAATAGCTGACCTAAACCAGACAGGATGTTTTTTCAAAACTGAGGTATATTATTTGCTTTAGTCACTGAAGTCTGGTCTCACCTACACACATTTGATCAATTTCCTACCTTCCTGCGGCTCCCAACATTGATCCTCCTGTTTTCAGCTTCCCTAGTGCTGGGATTACAGGTGTGCACCACCATGCCCTGACTTGGTCAGTGAGCTCTGGGGCACGTTCTGGCATAGCATGTAGGACCAGGGATTGAACCCTGGTCTCTGAGTTTGCCAAAGCAGACGCTTAGTCCACTCAGCTATCTTGCCAGTCCTTTGTAGTTTAGTTTCGTTATACTATCTTAACATGCATTATATCACTTAAATATAGAAATTAAGAACTTCAATGTCAATAATATATTTGCTTTATCCCTTTTTTCCTTGTTGCATGTAGAAAACTATTTCCCATGTAGCACTGTGATGAAATTCACCCATATTTTCTGAATTTGATTTCTACTTTTTTTTTTTTTTATAGTACAGAAATTATCTGTGCATGAGGTTAGGGTTTAAACTGATTTTCTTCCAACAGTTAACTCAAGAAGTCTTTTCTTAGCTCTTTACGTGATGGGACCAAAAATATGCTGACTTCTGCAGCTGGGTGCTGCCCAGTGGAAAAGCAGGCTTGTATGAACGTCACAGTGTGTCCACATTGACTGTATTCAGTAAGTCACTAGCAGACTTCTAGCTCTTTTGTAAAAGTCAAAATGACCATTAAGGGTGAAAGTGTTGTAGCCATTTAGGAGCTCAAGGCAACTCTGACAGTACAGCTAACATTGCTCCCTAAGAGGACTTCCAGGACTGCTTCAGAAAACAGCAAGAATGATGAAACAAGTGTGCTGGAAGGAGGAGGGAGTATTTTAAAGGAAGCTGATGGCAATATGTTTTATTTTAATAATTTAAAAACTTTGAATGTGTGCTATATCTGTAGACCACACTTTGTAGAGCAGGTTGTTTACTCTGTTTAATTGATCCATGAGGTTCCTGTGCTAGGACCATATGACTTGGTTAGGTCAGCTTTATGATATGTTTTCATTGTGAGTGTAGCAAGAGCTTCTAAAGACACTTTTATCTTATAAGGTTTTTTTTGTCTTTTTGAGACAGGGTCTCCCTATGCAGTTGAGGTTGGCCTTGAGCTCACTTTTGTAGCCCAGGCTGGTCTCGAACTCACACCAATCCTCCTGCCTCAGCCTCCCAAGTGCTGGGATTACAGGCGTGAGCCACCACGCCCGGCTTATCTTACAAGTTTTGTAGGGGATTTTGCTTATTTAGACTTTTATCCTTCAGAAGTATTTGTCTAGAATTTAAAAAACTGAATTGGGTTTAGAACGCAAGTAGTAGAAGAATTGACGTCTGTAGAAGGACCAGAAATGATCCTTTTAAAATCTTGAAAAAATTAAATGTTCCACCTATCTCTCAATTTTTTCTTGTTTCAGAACCTTTGTTTATTCACTCATTTTTATGGCTGGCTCAGCCCATCCCGAGGGCAGGGCTGTCGCAGCATGTGGTGCCGGGGATCGAACCGCGGTCCCTGAAGCTGCCCAAGCTTTCCCAAGCAGGCGCTTTAGACCACTGAGCCATCCCGCCGGGCCCCTATCTCTCAATTTTTTATTAGGATATTTGTGAAAGAATAACTGAAACAATAATTTGGCTCCCTGAAGTGCTAAATGAAGCGTGAAAGGAAGATTTCATTGATTATAATAAACTGCTTGGTAGATGGATTACTGGAGTTCTTAGGTCGCATCTCAGTTTTGTCTCTAAGCACCTACCCATAACGTGTTACTCGTTTCACTGTTGTACCTTTGCTATAGACCCTTAGTTCTCTGTATGCTTTTTCATTTTTTCTCATCCCAGTGTAGCCTATAAATAATACTTCTGCTAGAATGTTCTCCTGCTTGTGGTTTCATTCTCAGTTCTGGTTACACATTTATGAACTATCTTAGATAACGCTTTCCTAGGCACCGGGAGTCATCCCA
This sequence comes from Myocastor coypus, assembly GCA_004027025.1. Taxonomy (NCBI): domain Eukaryota; kingdom Metazoa; phylum Chordata; class Mammalia; order Rodentia; family Myocastoridae; genus Myocastor; species Myocastor coypus. Next base: position 40,662 of record PVJA010010828.1, read on the forward strand.
CCTGCGTTCTGTCCTGTGGATGCCGCCTTGTGCTTTGACTCATAGATATAAATGAACAATGTCACAAGGACAAAGTAGAGATGAGCCCCGTGCCTTTTGGAGTAGACTCCTTCTTGCCTTACTATCTCCCAGTAGGGGTTGCTGATCCCTTCTATTTGTAGCCTGTTTTTTCACTTGGCTCACTCTGTAAGTAATGTCCCACAAGCTTGTGATGTACCTGGATGAAGCCCTAGGCACCTGAATGTACAAAGCAAAAACTCTCCTAACATTCTGTTCTAGTCCGTTGATTAGGCCTTTATTTCCTGTTGATCTTGGAAGTCTCAAAGGGATGACAGTGGTTATCTATTATTAGTAACATGTATCGAGCTTCAAAGGTATGACAAATATCTCATGTCACAAGTGAGAGACATTTGGGCCCGGCAGGATGGCTCAGTGGTCTAAAGTGCCTGCTTAGGAAAGCTTAGGCAGCTGCAGGGACTGCGGTTCGATCCCCGGCACCACATGCTGCGCCAGCCCTGCCCTTAGGGAAGCCTGAGCCGACCATAAAAATAAATAAATAAACAAACAAAAGTTCTGAAACAAGAAAAAAAATTCTAAAAAACAAAAAACAAAAACAACAACAAAAAAACAAGTGAGCGACATTTATTTATTCAACCAAGGACTAATACTGACTATTCTGAGAGATGTGAAGGTAGAGAACATCTCTGCATACAAATAATTTGTTGATATGGAAGACAAAACTTTAAGGCCAGTGAGATAGCTCAGCAGACTAAGCAAGCGCCTGCTTAGGCAAGCACAGGGACCAGGGTTCAGTCCCCAGCACCACATGCCACTAGCCTTGCCCCTAGGCACGCTTAGTTGGCCGTAGAGACCAGGTGTGGTGATGCATGCCTGTAATCCCAGTGCTGGGGAGGCTGAAAAAAAGAGGACCACTACAAGTCCCAGCTGTGCACTAAGACCCTGTAGCAAACATTAAAAAAAAAGAAGAAGAAAAAGAGAAGAAGTTTTACAAATAGCTGTAAGATAAGCAGAAAAAGCAAAGTCCTGTAAGAGAAGTAAGAGTCCTTTGGGAGTTGAGATTACTTACAAATCTGTGGTAGTTTCATAGAGGAACTAATGGGTGAGTGGAGATTTTTCAGGATGATTATTCAGAAGATTGAAGATTGATGAAAGTACCAAGTTTGTGAGAGGAACAAGACATTGATCATATTAGGGCGAGGGAAGATGAGAAATGAGCCTGGAAAGATGGCCATTTCATGGGCAAAGCTCTAGATAAAAATCAGATTTGACAACTTTTAACATAAACATCTAATATTTGCTCTGACTGGAAGTTGTCAGACTCTATTACAGAGGATCCCACCAATATTTTCCTGGAAGAGACTAGCTTTCTATTTCTGTGTTGGGAGTAGCATATAGCAGATATATCATTTTAAATATTTGAAAATAAATCAGCAAAGAGCAGATTAAAAACTGCCCAAAGTCACTAAATAAAATAAGAGATAAGCATCTGTAGTCTGCGATTTGTCCAGTGGGCTAGGCTGGCCTGAGTGGTGAACACTGTATAGATGTGGAGTGGCATGAGAATAGAGATGAGAGCCGCTGGCCAACCATCAGCACAATATTAACTAATATTGTATTGAAAAATGGCCAGTGTTGCCATGGCAAACAGAAACACTGAGACAACACTCACAGTTTGGGGGCAGTTTATTCACACTGATGGGTACTGACAAGGACTCAATCTGTATAAAAATGTCAGGCCCTGATTGTTGGTAGTTTGGGCTTATGTGGTATAAGAAAACAGGAAGTACAGAAGCAGAATACTTGGCTGGCTTTGACTGGTTCTTACAACATGCATCATAATAACCAGCTGTGTGTCAGAGTGACCAGCCATTTCTAAGAAAGGGCAACTAACAGAAACTGAAGTGCACTGGCTGGAAGTGGGGGCATTTTCTGCTGCAGTGGCAGTGAATTATGGTGCCTTTGCCTAGACAGTTAACAGGAAAATTAAATTATTTCTGCCTGTAGGATGACACTTAGTACTTTTAGGCTTTTAGGTTTCAATTAGATCTGGGGATACTAATAAGACTGAGCAGAAATAAAGTACAACTTCTGAGGAATAATTACATAAAGGAGTGGAAAAACAGATTTGGTGAGTAGGCTCGACTGTGTACCTAAGTGTTGATGTCAGTGATATATCAGATCAGCCAAGAAATGCTAGAAGGGACAAAAGTGCCAAGAAAATAAGAAAGGCTTTCCAGTCTCTGTGCTCATAATAATTAGCCATTATGCTAAAATCCCAAATGTAGAAAAATAAATTTTCCTCTTTAATGCTAAGCAAAATACTAGAAGAAGGCATGGCTGACAGGTAGGGATTTTCACTTTGCCATCCCTTGCCCCATTTTTTTTTTTTTTCTTTTCTTCTGCAAATGACAAAAGGAGCTAATCTTTCTTTCTTATTCTTGAGGGGCTTTTGGGTTAGCTCAGTGGTTTAATTGCCTAGGTGGGAAATCCCAGTCAGGCACAGGGGATGGTGGTTTGATCCCCACATCCACCCTTAAGGCAGTTTGAGTCAACCAAAAAAAGAAAGTTATTTTCTATTCTCATCATTTATTGGTTTTTGCTTTGACAAAATGAAAAGTCATAGTATACCAACACTGGGTTATTTCATGTCATTCATTTATCAATGAAGTGAACGCTTATTGAGCGCTAATAGTGTACCATGTGTTAGATAAATAAGGAATGATAAAAATACAATAAATACTTAAATGTGTATATATTAAAAGTTCTAGTAAAGACACATGCCATGAACAATGTGATGACTGTGTTTGAAGAGAAGAGGATAAGTGGGTTTTGAGTATTTTATGGAAATGAACAGCAATGTGTATTTTTACTATAATAAACATTTTAAACATTTACTTATTTATATTCAGGGTCTTCCTTAGTGGTTTAGGCTGGTTTTAAACTTTGTATGTAGCTCAGGCTGGCCTTAAACTTATGGTGGCCCTCCTGCCTCAGCCTTCCAACTGCTAGGATTATAGGCATGAACCACCATGCCTGATGACATTCACTGTACTTTTTAAATTACATCTCATTGTTCAAACTTTTATAATAATTTCTGCCAAATAAAAATATTGTTGGGAATATAGCTCAGCAGCATAAGCACTTGCCTGACAAGTGCAAGGTCCTGAGTTTGATTCCTGGTACCAAACAAGCAAACCAAATAAAATTTAGTGTGCTTTCATCCATCCTACTCACTGGATTTGGTACCAGGTGACTTCTGGGTCTTCCCCAAAGTCAAAATGACCATGAAATGTAAGGATTTTGAATCCCTTCAGAACACAGAGGCAGCCATGTCAGTACAACTAAAGATATTGACAAGAGAGCCTTCCAGAACAGTTTCAGAAAGTGGCAAGAGGGCAGGGGAGATAGCTCAGTAGTATAAGTGCTATCTCAGCAGCCTCCCCCCACCCCTGCTTTTTCAGTACTGGGGATTGAACTTGGGACTCTGTGCTTGCCAGGCAAGCACTTATACTACTGAGCTATCTCCCCTGCCTAAAAAGCCTACTTAGGCAAGCTTAGGCAGCCTCAGGGACTGTGGTCTGATCCCTGGCACGTGCTGTGCCAGCCCCACCCCCAGGGCAGGCTGAACTGGCCATAAAATAAATAAACAAAGTTTAAAAAAAATTAGAAAGTGGCAAGAATCAGGGGATAAGTATACTGGAAACAAGGTAGAGTATTTTGTTTATTTTATTTTATTTTTTATTGCTTTTAATAAGAAATAGCAATATGATAGTTTCAAAACATGTTAGTACATTTGCAATAATTGACATATTGCATATTGTTGTCCTCATAGTAGTTATACAGTATTATACAGTTGTACAGAGCACATGGCATAGACATAATAAATTTTCTGATTGATATTAGTAAGGAAAGAAAAAATTGCTTCTCTTTGAACTGAGAGGAAGTAGTTGTATACATAGTCCAATGTTCCATAATTGCATTGAGTTACCAGTGAAACTGGCAATGTTGGAGGCTGTTGATTTAAGTCTCTTACAGCTCATCATACTAACCTAGCTCTGCGTTTTATGTCTCATAATTAAGCTTTTCTGCTAGGTGATTGAGGGCAAGTTAAAGCAAGACCTGTATAACAAAACATTCATCTTTTGTATCTTCCAAGGTCAAAGCTCCTCAGGATTAACTTTGGAACCATGCACAGTACTTTGTAGAACTGTTGTCAGTGTCAGCCATCAGGATGAGTCATGGTCATTGCTTGACCAGTTTGCTTTCTGTGAAAGTCTGAGAGAATGTTTTTTCTCTAGGTGACTCTCCTTAGACACACTATACTTCATTTATCCCTTTCCTCTGAGGTTCCATAATCTCCTTGACCAGAAAATTTGGGACACCACTGAGTTATAGGATGTTACAGCACAGGTTCTCTTATGTCCTGAGTCCTCACTGACCTTGAAGGGCTAGGGCCAAAATGTTGGCTATCCTTGTAGACCTTCTTTTTCTCCAGTTTTTGGTCTGTTAATTTATATTCTCAGTGCTCCAGCAGAGAAGCTTCATGATACTATTACTCTATAACATAGGTAATTGATCTTAATGTCATTGTCTTTCTGAATATTAAACATCTTAGACTTAGATTGAAATTGATATTTTCTGTTAATCATTGATATTCCAATAAATCTCTATAGAATGTGATAAAAGCAGTTACAGATTTTTACACAGACATTTATTTGTTTATTTATTTATTTTTTAAAACAGAGATTTATTTATTTATTTATTTTTATGGCCGGCTCAGCCTGCCCTGAGGGCAGGACTGGCACAGCATGTGGTGCCAGGGACCGAACCGCAGTTCCTGCAGGTGCCCAAACTTTCCTAAGCAGGCGCTTTAGACCACTGAGCCATCGTGCCGGGCCCCTACACAGACATTTAGAAATTCCAGGATGTACAAAATTGTAGCCTGTCAAGCCTATGGCATTTTCCCTAGTGTCTTACTCTCAATCAATACCATTTTTTGTTTTTTTTTTTTTGTTAGCCAACCATTTACTTGAGAGAGAGTATAGCAGTAACTGAGTTTACATTAGAAGTAGTACACATCTAAAAAACCAGAATGACAGTCATTCCAAGCATAGTTTTAGTGTTGCATGTTGCTATCATCAATGTGAAAGCTTTTTGAAGGCTCTTAGGACCAATACCTGATTCATCCTGTGTACATAAGTGCATGATTTTGCTCCTGCTATGTTTCCTCTCTTTTCTGCCTCCAGTCACTTTGTTTTTTAATCGGTAAGTCTTTGATTTCCATTCAACTGTGTTATGCTCTTCCATTTTTATTTCTGCTAAGGTGGAGTATTTTGGAAGAGTTGAATAACAATGTGTTTTTAAAATAATTTTTTTGTAATAAATTAAAAAGATTCAATACTCACCACAGGTTTCAATCACATTTAGTACAATGAATGTTGAGATGGCTGGGAGGAGTTTGCATTCTAGTGGAGAACACAGACCAAGAGCAGGTGGAAGCCCAGGGTCGCGTGCACTCCTGCAATCTCCATGACTTGGGAGGTTGAGGCAGGAGGATCAATAGAAGTTCGAGGCCAGCTGGACCAGCTGGACTAATTAGCAAGGCCTTATTTCCACTATGGAGTTAGGGTAGGGGTCAGAGCCCCTGTCTCCTAATTCTAGGATGTTATGCTCTATCACATGTTGTCTACTTTGATAGAATCTGCCTTGTGTCCTGAAGTCTGTATGGATAGGGAACAATTTCCTGAATGGTTTCCAAGAGCTGAAGGGAGACCAAGTAGTGGGGAGAGGAGAGATTTACCAACTAGAGATGTTCTATGTACTACAGGTCTCTCAAAAGAGGAAAAAGAATACAACAACCTTTCAAAGATCATGCATGGCTCTCTGCTGAAGAAGTAGTGTGATGAAATCCCTTGCAATAGAGCATATTTGCATGTACAAGGGGTGAGGTGGGTTGGTTGCTTTTTCTCTCATCCTATGGAAATCCTCTGTGAGTTCCTCTGGCTCCCTTCCACCAGTTTAATCAGGCTGATTGTTAGCCTTTGGTTTTAGGTAAAAGGTAAAATCATGGAATAAAATCTCTATATGAAGAAAAAGTACCACTATGAATATAAGGGTTGGACTGACAAAAGATACATTTTATGGCTCTCTACAATTTTATAAAATAGTGGAAATCATATTTTCAACACAATAGGGTAAAGTAGTATTTCTCTAACAAAGGAGTTTTACTAATAAATACATTGACTTTGTAAATGAAGATTTGAAAATATAGTGTCTGAGTTCAGTCCCTCTGGGTTGCTAGCTTCTAGGCCAACAGTAGACAAGAGTTCAAGGATACAGCAGTGAGACAAAAATGAATTCCCTGGTTCCAAGATACTTCCTTGGGAAGTTGGTAGGTCTTTGGTTTTTAAACTGGGAATCAAACTCAGGAACTCCTGCTTGCTAGGAGCAATACCCCAACCCTGATAGGTCTTCACTAACATACTAACCAGATAACGAGTCACACGATCTTGTGCCCTAGGTCAAGTCTATTACTCTATAAAGAGAGGAAAACTGGGCAGCCAAACAGCTCAGAGGATTAAAGCGCCTGCAAGCAGACATAGGGGCTCGGGGTTCACTGAGATGACGCCTGAGACAGGGCATGGCCGTGTGCGTCTGTAATCCCAGCTCTTGGCAGGCTGTGAACAGGTGGATCACTACTACTCTGATTTAGTAGTGAGACCCTGAATACCCTGTAGACCCTTCCCAAAAATATGTGAGAGAGAGGGAGAGAGAGAGAGACAGAGACAGAGACAGAGAGACAGAGACAGAGAGAGGCAGAGAGACAGAGACAGAGAGAGAGGACTGCACACAGTACTATATAATTTTTTTCCTGCCTGTCTGTGGGATGAATTCACGTACTTATCTGAGGCCTTTGAGTTCTGAGATCACTCTGACATCCTAATGAACACTTTTGGCTAGACCTAACCATATCTAGCCTGTACACTGCCAGATCAACTGAGGTTACCTTTAAACAACAACACAGAACTTTATTTTTGATAATCTATTATCTTAGATGGCATTTTAAGTACTTGAACAACTGCAGGCATAGCTAAAATTCAAGTGGAATTTCAAAATCATCAGTCATATCTTAGACATGATTCAGATAAACAGAGGTCAATTAAAAAAAAAAGCCTTGCAATATAACCAGTGAATAAAGATAATGAAAATAGCTGCAGTATAACTTTTTTGCTTCTGATCAGAGGTCAAGTACTACTTTTGTGTGTGTGTGTGTGTGCGCGTGTGTGTGTGTGTGTGTATATGTGTGTGTTACTGGGTGTTACTGGAGATGGAATCCACAGTCCCAGCCCTTTTAATTTTTAAAAATTCGGTAATAGTGTCTCACTAAATCATCCAGACTGTCCTTTTATTATTATTATTATTATTATTATTTTTTTTTTCATTCAGTGCAATGTCTCACTACACGGCTCAGACTCATAGTGATCCTCATGCTTTCAGCCTCCGCAGCGCTGGGATTATAGGCATACATCACCATGTCCAGACTCAGTTGCCAGCTCAGTGAGCCCTGGGGGTGAGGCCAGCATGGCATTCAGGACTGGAGATTGAACCCTGGTCCTTGTGTTTACCAAAGCCGGTGCTTAGTCTGCTGAGCTATATTACCAGCCCTCAGATTGTCCTTTTAAAAAATTAAATTGCATTGGTATGTTTTAGACATGCATAATGACCACATTCATCATAGGGAATCTGTACATGTGTACATGATATATCTTGAATCTTCTTTTTTTTTTTTTTTCCAATTCCCTTCCTTTCCCTTCAACTGCCCCAAATGGCCTTGAGGTTTTTGAAATCCTCCTGCTTCAGTCTTCCAAGTTGCTGGGATTGCAGGTGTGTTCCAACATGCCTCATTTCTCCATTATTTTTCAAAGTGATTTTTCCATTTCGTGGCTGCAGAAATGAAAGCTCAGAGAAATCCCTGCTGATGTCTGGGGTTAGTAAAAGAGACACACTGTCTGGGATTCTACTATGTCATCTGAGAAGCATAAACAAAGATGAAGGAAGCCCTAAGATGAAAAAAAGTATAGTTGATGAGTAGGGTTATTTTTCCAAATTCTTCCTCCCCACTTCTTAACTGGCTCCCTGTCATAATACTACATGCTCATATGGCTTTGCCACGTCGCTTTGTTGATACTGTGGAAGACTATATTTCTCACTTTGTAGGTGCTGCTCTTGACCACAGGACCTGCTTTGGCCAATGTAATGTTAGCACGTGTGATCTGTCCAGGCTGCAGATATGCTCGCATGATTCGGTGTGGCCTCTTACTCCTGAGTCCATTATGAGAACACATCCCACACGGCTCTTGGTCCCAGGATAAGGGTAAGAATCAAGTTAACTTCAAATCAACCAGTGACTTTGAGCCCAGCCCAGCCCAAATGCTGTCTGAAGCAGAGGTGCTCTGGCTTAGAAAATAAACGTTTGTTATTGGAGGCAGTGGTATCTTTATGTTGTTAGGTTATGCAGTGAGAATGACGCTTGGATCAAGTCTTCGAGAATGAGTAGGACATTATTAGTGGGAGAGATGAGTGTTGGCGTGTTTGCAAAATGGAGAGCAGCTTGCTGTGGCTAGAGTACAGACGACAGTGGCAGGAGACTGGGCTGCAGCCAGGTGTGGTGGTGCACATCTGTAATCCAAGCACCCCAGGAGGCCAAGGCAGGAGAACTGCAAGTGTGAGCCCAGCATAGGCAATATGTCTACTTAATGAGATCAGGCGTCAAAATAGAAAATAAAAATGGGAAGTTAGCTCAGTGCAAAGGTGAGCCCCTTTCTCCAAGTCCCTTTCTCTTTGATCTTTAAAGATTAATGAGGGGCTCGGCGGAATGGCTCAGTAGTCTAAAGCGCCTGCTTAGGAAAGCTTGGGCGGCTTCAGGGACCTCGGTTCGATCCCCAGCACCACATGCTGCGCCAGCCCTGCCCTCAGGGTGGGCTGAGCCAGCCATAAAAATGAGTGAATAAACAAACAAAGGTTCTGAAACAAGAAAAATAAAAAATAAAAAAATTCTTAAAAAATAATAATAAAGATTAATGAATATGATAGGTTCTGGCCCTAGTATGAATTGCTGAATCATTATGGTGATCATCTAATATGGCTTAAGCCCTTAAAACAACAGCTTATCTTCCCAGAGACCACCTCCCCCTTCTTCTCCAACCCAGCCCAAGGTGCAATTTCCTTTCACCTTTCCTGCCACTTTAGGGAAGACCCTAATCAGCTCCTCAGATATTTCTAAACACCCCCCTCAAACTCCATCCCTAACAAAAGTCCATAAGAGTCCCAGCTTTCTTTATCTCAGGGCAGAGGATCCACCTCATCCATCTGCCGTCAATCCTCTCCGTTTCTGTGGAGTTAATAAAGGCTTCTTTTATCTTTCCTATCGCTTTATCACATGCCGAAAACCCTATCAGAATACATCTTTCCAATTTCAAGATCTCCAGTGTTGAGGATGACCTATACTGGGAACACTTGGCTATATTGCCAGGGTCATGACACAGACACATATTCTCTGTGGTTGTTTATGTTTTTTCCTTCAGAACCTGGGGCTCCAGGGTCCATCCCTGCTATGGGGATGGAATGGTGTTCTTGGCCTGTGCTCTCTCTTGATAGGTCATCTCATTACAGGAAGTGCTCATGTATCCCTTGTCCCCTAAAATGTTGGAGCTCCTGGTCAGTCTGTACTTACATTTTAGCGTTTCCTCTGGCCATTGTCTCTGTGCTTTTCTAAGATGTATTGGATTTGTCTACTGTGTTCTTAGTGTTCTTTAGACCCTAGTAAGTCCGTGTTTGTGTTCTCAAATGGGGTTCTAGAAAAACACTTTTTCTTGGCTTGAGGTACTTCTGCATTTCCTCATGGAATTTGCCATAACCCTTTAACAACTTTTTTCCCAAAGAAACACCTCAATTTCCAGTCATATTTTACTCTAATCCTCTTATATCTTAGAGGCATGCGAAGACAAAAGGTAAAATAAAGTGTGGCTAGCCATGTCATTTGAAAGTTGGTCCCACACCAAGATAGAAGCTGTCCCATAAAATATCTTTGCTATCAGCATTATAAATTATGAACTTTTATTATTGTTTTGAGAGCACCTTTTCTGTACCCTTCACTCCCAAGGACTTGAGGGAGTTTTATTTGCACTTAAGAAAGGCAAGTATTTGAGATATGGGTAGGCTGAGATTTTTATTTACTGTTTGAAATGTTAGCTAACAATTCTTAAAGGTGTATCAATCTTTACAATTGAGACAGATCTTAAAGACAAAAGAAAACATGTCCTTATTAAGTTTACCTTAAATTTGGTGGGCTAGAGGTGTAGTAATACAATCTTTTGATTCACTGATATCCTAACCTTACTGTCTCCCCCCACCCCCCCAACAGGGGATTGAACTCAGGCCCTTGTGCTTACCAGGCCAAGTGCTTATTCTACTGAGCTATCTCCCCAGTCCCCTAAACTTACTTTTTATGGCTATCCCCTGGACCTGAGCTCTCCCATATACCTTACAAGTATAATAGCAGAATTTATGCAACGTTTCCTGAGTGAGGGAGGACAGGAAAGCAGGTCACACAGTGTCCACTTGCAAAGGGAGAAACAAACAAGGAGTAGGAGAAGTGATTTGCCATGTTATTGGAAATTGGATTCAAAGTTTCCTGAGCATTTGGAAGTAGAAAGTAGGAGATGTAGCAATGGTTTATTCAAACCATTGAATTATGCAAGTTGAACATTTGGGATTTGTAAGAAACCCTTCAGAAGAATGGGGACACTTTCATTTTGCCAAAAAGAAAATGTGTTCTATTTTGAAGCAACTAAATTACTTACTGTTGGTGAGTAGTTGCTTTTAGTATTACTGTTAATTAAATAATACATTAATTAATTTAGCAAATATTTACTGACCCTTTCATATATGTCTTACACAGTTAGGAGCTTGGGGGATATCACAATGAGTAAGTGAGACTACTCACGGAATTACCATTGGGTACTTTTTTTGTGTGTGTGGTACTGCGAATCAAACTCAGGACCTTGCACTTGCCAGGCATGTGCTTATGTAGCTGAGCTGTATCCCCAGCCCCACCATTGGGTATTAGGAGTCAGATGCAGATGGGATGATAAGGGCTATTATTATAGAAGTCCAGAGTGTAACAGGACCACTTAATTCAGACTAGAATCTGGCAGTGGTAGCCAAAAGGCCTTCCTAGAGATGACATTTACACTGAGATCTACAAGGTGACTGTGTTAAATGAATAGGAACAACTCATAGTCTAATAACCTGCACATTTAAAAATGTAACAAAAAGAAGCCAGTTTTGAGATGCAAAATTCTTTAGTTTCCAGGATACAGGCTAAATACCCAAATACAAGATTTCTTCCTGGATTGTTTGGGGACAATGAAAAGATAGAGAACAGACACGAAGAAGAACAGCACCAGGTCGAGGAAGATGAAGAGCCAGAGGTCCAGCCAGTAGGACTGCCTGGGAAGCTCGTTGATGCCGGACTGCGGGCGCACATGGTTCTGCTCCGCGCCGCTCCCCGGGACCCTGGGCACCCTGTGCCTCCATCTCGTGCGGCGCCCCGGCACGGCGAGCACGAGAGGCGCGCGCTCCCGCGACTGCAGCTCGCGCCAATAAAGTTTTTTTTTTTTTTTTTTTTTTTTAATAAAGATAGGAAGCCAGACGTGGTGGCTCACGCCTGTAATCCCAGCACTTGGGAGGCTGAGGCAGGAGGATTGGTGTGAGTTCGAGACCAGCCTGGGCTACAAAAGTGAGCGCAGGACCAGCCTCAACTGCATAGCGAGACCCTGTCTCAAAAAGACAAAAAAAATAAAATAAAATAAAATAAAGATAGGAAAACAAAACAAAAACAAACAAACAAACAAACAAAAAAAAAAAAAAAGAAAGAAAAGATAGAGAACAGAGGATGGGATTGGCACCCGTGTGCCTAAAGATAGTGAGAAGTTTACTGAGCTCCCACTTATCTTTTTCTCTGATCATAGCCATTCTAACAGGCAGAAGCATGTCCCAAGCCCCTCTGGGGGCGAAATTTGTTGTTAACAGTGCATTAAAAGGATGCCAACCTAGCAGGTATAAACCTAGGAATCGGAGCAGGAAAGGAATAGAACAAAAAAGACTCTAAAAACTCCATAGTCTCTGTCCTTAGGGAGGGCTGGGCGGTAGTATATGTGTGCACGTGTGTGTGGCCCTTGTCCTACGGCCCCTGCTAACTTCAGTTCACGCAGATAAAATGCAGTAATAGAATGATTGAGAAACGCCTAGCTCTTAGTCAAGTGAGAGTGTTTATTAAAAATTCTAGGTAGTTTCCCCCAAATGTCAAGTGTTGTGAGTCAGAAGCGTCTCTGTGTGTGTTCATTATGTCAATTAATTAGCAGGTAGGTTGCTCACTGGTAGAAGGAGGAGGATCATGGCTTGGAACGCAGTCGGGGTCTGCTTTCATTGCTGTGTTGCTGTGGTTTCTCTTTGTCTTTTGTCCAGCTCTCTGCTTGGCTAAGTCAATGCCAGCTTATCCTCAATGGCTAACTGCAAATGTCAACCCCACAGACTCTTCTGAGTGAAAAGGTTCCTCTTCTTTCACAGAACCTATCTCTGACACAATGCACAGGTTCTGTGAAACTGTACCAACCGCATCACATGGGAGGGATTTGCCGGGTGCATTCTGCGCTCTTGAGTGTCTCAGTATTCCCTGCTCCCCTGGGATGTAACCTGGTGCCTTCCTAGGTGTGCTTAGTAGTTATATTTTGAGCGAAGAAACTCTACATCTATCAAATACTGATTGTACATAGTGTTCCTCTGCAGCATACTTGGGTCTTATTTCTAATAGATTTTCCAATCCAACTGCCACACTGTCACTTTATGGGTGAGTTAGAGTTAGAGCTCCCCCTGGGCAGTGGCTCCCAGGCTTGTGGCTTAGGTGTCTGGCAATGCCCCCAATGCTGCCTTCCTTTGGAGAGGACAGATATTGTTACAGTCCTCAGCAGACTTTGGCATCATCAGTTATTAGGTCAGAGAAGCTCACTTGCTCTTTTCTGAGAATTTTGAGTTGGGGGCCTAGCAAGGTCAAATCAAGAGTGTTTCTGCATCTTCCTCTAGGAAGGTGAAATGACAGAGCTTCAAAATCCTGAACCAGACTTGAGCAGCCTTTTCCAGAGTAACACCAATGCTTCTGAAGGAAAAAGCCACTTGTTAGTCTATCCTGCAGCTTTTTTTAGGGACTCTTGGGATATTAAAAAATGGTGAAATGTCATGTGCTTCCTTGATGTGTTTAACCGATAAGATTTCAATGTCATGGTGTTATTATTAAGGATTTATTTTATAAAAATTTTCTCATTCCATGCTGGTTAAACCTAGAGTCCAGACATACTGAGCATAAATCCTGGTCTAGCATTTATTGGCTATAAGATCTTGGGCAAGCTAGTTGGTCTTTTTATTTTTTGAGGTACCGGGGACTGAACTTAGGACCTTGCGCTTGCCAGCAAGAGCTTCTTCTACTGAGATATCTCCCTGGCTCTGGTCTTTTTGTATTGTAGTTTTAAGTTTATAAAAAAAGGCATAGGGGCTGGGGAGATAGCTCCATGGCACAAGTGCCTGCCTGGCAAGTGCAAGGTCATGAGTTGGAACCCCAGTCCCACCAAAAAAAAAAAAAAAAAAAAAAAAAGGCATAGTAGCACCTCAAAACATGGCTTTTATGAGAATTAAATATGTATTAATAGTGTATCAGACTCTTAGAGCAGTATATACAATATAAGCAATTGTCATTATCATTATTATCATTATCATATTTATCGTGCTCCATGAACTGTCATCTGGCAATAATGTGTTAAGTTGTATCTTCAGTGTTGGGCTGGGGAGATAGCTCAGTGGTCTGAGTGCCTGCCTGGCAAGTGCAAGGACCTGGGTTTGATCCCCAGTACTACATGCTGTGTTGGCCCCACTCTGGGCACACCATGCTAGCCCATGTATCTTCAATGTCATTTTCTTTTGATCTTGAAATGGTTTGTTGGTGACTGTCTATATGTTTCTTCTTCAGATAACCTCAAATTCTAAATTAAAGGCCCTCTGTGAAATGAGGTTGGGTCAGACCTCAGGGCCTGAGGGCCTTGGAACTCCTTGAAATGAGATGCTGGCCCTGCTTTTGACAGTGATATGTGTCCACTTAAAACTGTCCACTTAATGGAAATATCTCTGCCAGCGCCTGGTGGCAGAAGATCCATTTCAGGAGTAGGTCTGTGGCTGAGCTTGTTGTAACAATTCAGGAACTTAGAGGAGGCTGGTGAAGGCAGTCCCCAGCCGAAATATGTGGACACACAGGTCGTTGTGTAGTTCTTTCTTTTCCTTTAAAGATCAGATTCTGTCTCTTCCTGGATAAAGTTTAAAATTCTTGTATTTCTAGTTGGCATGGCACAAGTTCCACACTGTTAATAGGGTCCCTGGCACAGTGCAAAGAGCCTGTGTGCCAGTACTTGCAGTACCCATAGAGGACTGTGCTAATCTCTCCCTAAATATAGTTGTGGCTGTCACCATCCAACCTGTGGGTGGCATGCAGTTGCCACCTGCATGCCTAACAGAATTCACGTGTTATTTAAAACTTTTCCATGCTGCTGTTCTAGGAAGAGCTTGTCATGTAGGATAAATGGCATAAGGTGGCATGGAAGCTTGAAAGGATGGGAGCCAGGGTGCAGGCAGGGCGTCCTGAACTCTGGGGCCACACCGAGGTTCACGGTAACTTTGGCTAGCATTCCATCCCAGAGCTCAGATGCCAATACTGAAGGCCTGATGCTGGAGGTCTGCCTTGCGTCCTGCCAACTCTTGGCCACATCCCAGTGCCACCAATTATTTCTTACCTGGCAGCAGCAGGGCGATGGCAGTCACAGTGCAGGTGTGGGGGTGGCTTCTCTGAGCCTCTGTGCTGGTACTGCTGGGGACAAAATCCCTGCCACTTTCTTCCAAATAGCAAGGGGGTGGCATCTTGATGGCTTACAGTCATGAAGTGCAAATGAGAGGAAGGAAATTACTTTCAGCAAAACATTCAAAATCATTATGATGGCTGTAAGGAGACTTTTACCGAAGCCTTTTGGGGCCACTGGTGTGAATCATTAGTTGCTAGCAAGTATGCCATTACCTTATACCTAGGAAGCATGGGCACCTGGTAAGGTTGGGCATAGCATGCCCATTAGTTTTTTCTAGGTCAATTGTTTTCCCGCTTTCTCTGCCTCCAGGAAGAAATAACACACATCGAAAGCATGTTTGAGTGTCCTACATTTCTGATGTGTTTTGCCTAGAGCAGGCAATGAACTTTACATGCTCCTAGATGAGGAGGACTCGGGGGACAGACAGGCAAATATGTTCAACTCCCTAGATCTCCACACTGGCTCAGGTGGGGACTTGGTTGCAAAGTTTTCAAATTTTAACTGGAGAAGAACAATATTTGACATTAACATTTTTTTTTTTTTTTTTTTTTTTTTTTTTTTTTTTTTG
>PVJA010010829.1:0-48978 GCA_004027025.1 Myocastor coypus
AAAATGAGTGAATAAACAAAGGTTCTGAAACAAGAAAAAAATAAAGAAATAAAATTTTTAAAAATTCTAAAAAAAAAAAAGAAGAAAGAAAGAATGAAAGGCAAGAGGTATAGTTCAGTGCAAAAGCCCTGGGTTCAACTCCAAAAAAAAGAAAAGAAAAGAAAAAAGCAACTTGGCAGTTAGCCATGGCTGTACATGCCTGTAAAGGATGGGCAAGAGGATTGGATGTTCAAGCCCACCTCAGACACCTTAACAAGATCTTATCTGAAATTAAAATCATTCAAAGTTGTAAATTGAAAGATAGAGGGATGGGGCTGGGGTGATAGCTCCATAGCACAAGTGCCTGCCTGGCAAATGCAAGGTTGTGAGTTTGAACCCCAGTCCCGGAAAAAAAAAAAAAAAAAAAGAAAGATAGAGGGCTGGGGAGATAGCTCAATAGAATAAGTGTTCGCCTGGCAAGTGCAAGTGCCTGAGTTCAATCCTGGGTTCCACAAAACAAAACAAAAATTCAAACATATAGTGTTAAAGATGAGAAAGAAGAGAGTACAGTTAGGTGGGGGTTACTTCGTTAGATGGGCAAGGAGAATATGATCAGTGTAATGGTACATAGGGACTGTGGTGATACCGCCAATATTTCTGGGGGTGGGGGTGCCCAGTATTGAGCTAAGGATCTTGCACTCACCAGGCAGGTGCTGGGCCGCTGAGCTGTATCCCCAGCCCATGTTCCTTGTGCTATGATTCATTCTTTTGCTCTTCGTACTGTTTCTACAGGTCAAAGCTTTTTTTTCTGGGGGAGGGGGACAAGCATATTGATAAACGTTTGTGTTCTTAAACTATTTTCTTAAGGATTTTTTTTGGGGGGTGGGGGTTGGCTCAGGCTGCCTTAAAGGTGGATCTAGTATGGCATGTGGAGCTGGGGATCAAACCACAGTCCCATGTGCCTGACTGAATTTGCCCAAGTAGACACTTTAAACAACTGAGCTAACACGCAAGCCTGCAAACTGTTTTCTTAAAAGTTTTCTTAAATGCCTTAAATGATAAAATCTGTAATCCTGCCTTTTAGGGACAGAAGCTTATTTGTATTTTGGAATTCCAAAACCAGTAAATTTATACAGTTGAACCCATACTATAATTTGAACTAGGCTAGCAAGCACTGAGATTTCATTTCTGAAGTAATAAACTATTAAGTAAGTCATATTTAAAGTAATGCCACCATTGTACCTAAAATTTTCAAGTAATTGTATTTTTTCAATTAATTTTTAAAAGACTGTTTTCCCAGAAATCTGAAACCTCTGCTTAAGTTAATCAGCCTAGATACAGAGCCAAGTATGTGTCTTTTGAAAGACAAAGGTCTCTTTACAATACTATGCAGTGGAAATCTCTGATCCATAGCTATTGTAAGATTGTGCAGTTTAGAAAGTGGTTCTAGAGATTCCTCCTGTGGCCCTTACTATCCTACTGCTTTGAGAACTTCGTGAATATGAAGTAAGATCAATCCTTTAGTTTGGACTCCCAGGTGTCAGTCTTTACTAATTGAAACTGCTATAGAAAGTGAGCTGTAGTGGCACAGTGCCTACCTGGCAAGAAGATCCTGAGTTTGATTCCCAGTACCAAAGTAAGAAGAAAGAAAGGAGGAAAGAAGGAAGAAAGCAAGCAAGCTGTTTAGGAAACAATAATAAACAAGGCCCATTCCTTGAGGTATTGGAGAATTATAATACAGACCAGAAGAAGCAAATTAGAACAGCAGTATACTGAAAGTTTAAACTAACAGGCAAACCATACAAGGAACCTTTTATTTTCCCAATTATTTGTAAGTCAGGAGGGTGAATTATAATCCATCAGAGCATATGGAAAAAACAATTGCAGATTCTTTGAGAAATAAAACTAAATATACTGTTTCTTCAAAAGAAGTACTTTAAGAAGGAACAGTGGCCTTATGTAAGAGAAAATTTTATTTTACCAGAACTCTGAGTTTCTGTTAATTCTTTGCCTGGTAATTGCTATCAGAGAGCAGAGTGCTCAGTCCCCTTCAACCCAAGTGAGTCTGTTCTTTCACCAAACCGAGAAACAAGGTTCTAGGAAACCTCCCAAAATGTGCTGATCCTCTTACACAATATTGATAATGACACAGTTTAAAAATTATGTACTTCCAGCTCTTTTCTACTTTCAGTTCTTAAACCATTCTGTCAAACAGTATTTTTCATTCAAAATTTGACACACATTTCAGTACTCTTTTTTTATTTTGGGACTAAACAAGAACAAAATTAGATAATTCTCTGTTGCTTGGCAGGACTGGGGATCAAACTCATGACCTTGAACTTGCCAGGCAAGGGCTTGTGCCACGGAGCTATCTCCCCGGCTCCCAGATAATTCATTTTGAAATTATAATTTTTAGTACTGATACAGTCATTATTGATCCACACATGGCTGTCTTTTATTTGCTTTTTATAACAGAATGAATACCCATTAACTAACAAAAGCTAGGATTTTTTTTTTTAAGCAAAGATCTTAACCCACATTAACCATACAGTTTTAGAATCTTTGATTTTCTTGGGGGTGGGGTTGGTTTTTGGTTTTTGAGACAAGATCTCATTATGTAGACCACACTGGCCTTGCACTCAAGGCAGTCCTCCTGCCTCACCTTCCCAAATGCTGGGATTACAGGCGTGCATTACCGCCCCTGGCAAAATCTTTAAAATCTTAAACCTAGTTTTATTGCTATTAGTGTTAAGGACTGCATGATTGATGATAGTGTGATAAAATGTGATAGATTCAATTCTTAAGATGAAAATACTCTCCCTAAAGGCCACATAAACAAGTTGTACTGAAGTAGAACACGAAGTCTTACAAAGTACATAGGCTTTAGAGTCATATATTTACCTTATTTGCTCTATGGCTGTTTGCCTGATTACTATGAAAGATACTTAAAGGGTATGAATAAAGAACCAACTGGAGACATTCATAGGGCAAGTTGTGGAAGGCTCTGAGCATTGACACTTCCATCTGTTGAGTTGGGGGCAGCCACCCTCCCAGCACGTGGATGAGTTCTTACCTTCCTACAGGTTTCCATGTTAACCTGACAAGACTCCCTCAACTCCTGTCCTTTTGGATGTTTTTAAATGTGCCTTTTAGGGCCCGGCGGGATGGCTCAGTGGTCTAAAGCGCCTGCTTGGGAAAGCTTAGGTGGCTTTAGGGACCGCGGTTCGATCCTCAGCACCACATGCTGCGCCAGCCCTGCCCTCTAGGCAGGCTGAGCCGTCCATAAAAATGAGTGAATAAACAAAGGTTCTGAAACAAGAAATAAATAAATAAATTTTTTAAAATAAATAAATAAATAAATAAATAAATGTGCCTTTTAATTGTATAGGCATGAGTAAAACATGGGCTGCCATGTAGAGATGTGATTAGATAGAAAGAATATTACCTCATACTAAAAGATCAGGTAAAGAAACTCAGGGAGGCCTCTGTTCAGAACCATCTTGGCCTCTTTGTAGCATTTCTTGCACCCAGAGTTGGGGCCAAACCCCTATGAAATGGAGGCCATATGATCTACTTTCAGATAAGGTAGGTCAGAATTTTTTTATGAGCAGGCCAGCTCCAAGACAGAAAAGCCAGAAAAGATGATGCTTCTTTTTTTTTTCCTCTAACTTGTTTTAGGGAAATGAATTTCTAGTTTCCATGGCCTGCATCAGGGAGAAAAAGGAGCAGGTAAAGGAAAGCAAAAGAAAGAAATAGTAGAAGGAGGGGGCACTGCTTTTCAAGGCTAAAGTACCCCAGCTTTTTTTGAGATGGTCTCACTGTACAATTCAGGCTGGCCTTGAGCTCACTTTGTAGCCCTGGCTAGTCTCAAACATGCAACAGTCCTCCTGTCTCAGTGCTTGGATTATAGCACACCCAGCTCAACCTTTTTAAGAAAACAGGTGAAATAAAATCATAGTAAGAAATCCTTCTGTGTCTACCTGATAAGAAAAAGTGAATAGACCTACCATTGAGAATTGACAAAGGCTTTTACAAAACAGCACTGAACACTATAAATTGATACAAGCACCCTGAACATATGTAGTTAAGATAAAGATACTACACTCAGATACCTGGAATTCCTAAAAATTTGTATGTAACTCTCAAAAACTAAAGGCAGCGTAGATGTTCATCAACTGGAGAAAGGTAACTAAATGAAGGTGATTTCACATAGTGGAATCCATAAGACAACAGAAAGGGTTCCCCGTGTGGTGGTGCACACTTGTAATCCCAGCACTCTAGGAGGCTGAGGCAAGAGGATCACAAGTTCAAGGCCAGCCTGGTCAATGTAACAATGTAGACTTCGTCTCAAAAATAATAAAAAAAAGGCAGGATGTAGCTCAGTTCAGTGTTCCTTGATTCAAATCTCAGTACCACCAAAAATTAATGAATAATGAAAGTACCACAGGAGCCTCCCACATGGAAGACACGAAAAGGTAAGATAGAAAAGAACATGTAAAATATGTTTCTTTTTTTTTTTTGTCTTTTTGAGACAGGGTCTCGTTATGCAGTTGAGGCTGGCCTTGAGCTCACTTTTGTAGCCCAGGGTGGTCTCAAACTCGCACCGATCCTCCTGCCTCAACCTCCCAAGTGCTGGGATTACAGGTGTGCACCACCACGCCCGGCTCGTAAAATATGTTTCTATTTTGATAAAGTTCAAAACCAGGCAAAATTAAATGGTACTTTTTAGGAATGCATACTGGAGTGAGGAACTCTACAAATGAGACAGTCAGTGTGGGGCGACCTCTAGTGGAGGAAGAGGAGGCTGCTGAGAGCCCAGTTAAGCATGGTTTGGTATGATTCCCTTGGCTTTAGTGGTCAGTGTCCAGGTTCCTACAGACCCAGTTTCAGTTCTGAGGGGTGAGAGTCCAGCATCAGGGTGTGTTCCTTTGTTTTTGCCTTTACTGTATTGGGAGCAAAGCTTTTTTTTTTTTTTTTTTTTTTTTTTTAAGATTACTTATTTTGAGTTAATCTTTCTGTGTCACTCAGTTGCCCAGACTGGGCTGACTTTTTCAGGGGGCAGAGTGTTGAGACAGGGTCTTGCTATGTAGTTCAGGTTATTCTTGAGCCCACTGTGTAGCCTAGGCTGCCCTTGAACTTAGTGACCCTCCTGCCTCAACCTTCTGAGTACTGAGATTTTGAGTGTTGTCCCCATACCTGGCTACATTTATTCTTGTGTTTTGGTCATGTGTTCTATTTCATAATAAAGAGTTTAAGAAATACACTCACTATGGTTCCTTTCTTGAGAATGGACTGTTTTCATACTTGAGAAAGACTTTAAAACAGAAATTGTAGGGGCTGGGGTGATAGCTCTGTGGCACAAGTGCCTACCTAGCAAGTGCAAGATCATGAGTTCAAACCCGGTCCCACAAAATAAAATAAAATAAATTGTAAAGCAGATGAGAGATAATGGGTAGGGCCTTGTATTGTACTAGGGCCTGTGGTGGCAGACAGAGAAATTAATCTAGGAAGCAGGTTTACTAATGGGACTTGCTTATGGGTTGTTTGCTCTCCCTCTTTATGGTAGTTCATAAACCAGAAAAGGTCACATGGACAGAAGCAGCTGGAACCATTCGGGATGGAATAAGAGCTTATACAGCTCTGCACTACCTTTCTCATCTCTCTTCTGGAAAATCAGTGCTGATCATGGATGGAGCAAGTGTAGGTGCCATTGGTTTTGTAAGAAATAAAATAACATATAATAAACTTAGGGAATTTAGAAATGACCCATCTGTTTGCCAGGTCCTTGCCAATGCATTATTACCTGGTTTCTTTACTTGTCTCATTTTCAGTTTCTTTTTTGTTTTGTTTTGTTTTGTTTTCCTTATTTTGTTATAAAAAGTTTTCATGTTAACTTTGTTTAAAGATAAGGTCCAGGCTGAACTTAAACTTGACATTCTCCTGCCTCAGCTTCCCAAGTAGCTGAGATTACAGGGCTCTGCCACTGTACGTAACTATTTGCTAATTACTTTGAGCCTTCCAGCATACTAAAAAGCAGACTAGCCCCCACCCACCCACGAATTACACTCCAGCCCCCACCCCCAGTGCTGAGGACCAAATCTAAAGGCCTCAAATATGCTAAGCAAGCACCCTGTCATTATGCTGCACTCTAATTCAAGCCACTGTTACTCTTTCATGTTAAAAATCTGAAAGCCACATGAGTCCTTGAATTCATACTTCACAATTTCTTGCCAGTTTGGTGTCTAATCCTATATTTATGTAGGTAAAGTGTTGTCATTTTATAGGTGGGTCCCACACAAGTTTCAAAATGTACTAATTTAAATATACTATATATATCATCAAAAAAAAATAGTCGACATGGGTAATGGGGCACATCTGTGATCTCAACTGCTCAGGAAGCTGAACCAAGAGGATTGCAAGTTCAAGGTCAGCCTGGCAACTTAGACCCTGTCTCCAAATAAAAAAACACAAAGGCCTGGGATGTGGCATTCATTAACATGTATTTTTAATAGTTTCAAATTTTGACATGAATTTTATTTTTTAATGTTCTACCTGCATATTCATGAAAATACTTTCCCCTCTACTTTTCTTTTGAAAAAAAGCAAAACTGCCTTCAGCACTGTCTTCTGCCTGAAATCCAACATGAAGGCAGTATGTTTCCTTGTGCTTACCCTAGGGGTCTTAGGAATGAGAGCCTCAAAATGCTTTGCTCTCTGAGAAGCAGCAGGATGGACCCACTGTGCTCTTGCTGGCCATGACCTAATGTGGTTCTGTATCTCTGACATGTGCAAGTTCACTACCACTTGTGACGATTATATTTCCACCACTAAATTTGTTAGTAAGTTTTTGTTTTTTTATTACATAGTATTTTAAGATATAGTCACATACATGCATGTGTTGTTTTGTTTTGATTTTTTTGAAACAGGGTCTCACCTTATAATTCAGATTAGCCTTAAACTTACTACATAGCCTAGGCTGGCCTGGCTCTGCCTGCCAAGTGCTGAGATTACATCTCCACTGCCATGTCCAGTGAAAATAACACTTTGTTAGCAGCTTATAGAGTTAAGTGAATACAGCCTCTGCTGTGTATGTGTTAAAATCTCTTGCGTATTGTTCCCACACAGGCATTTGGCACAATAGCCATTCAGTTAGCACACCACAGAGGAGCCAGAGTGATCTCAACAGCATGCAACCTAGAGGACAAGCAGTACCTTGAAAGATTTAGGCCTCCTATAGGTGGGTAACATTCCTCAGCCCAGATTTTAGGATATGACATTTTATAAGGAAATAAAAAACTGCATTGGTCAAAGTACAAGGTGCCAAATGTGTTGCTTTTTAAATGCACTTATCTACTAAATCCAAATTTACTGAAGGATAATTATTTCAGTTTTTTTAAACCTAAATATTTCTCTGTGGTTTTGTCTCATTGTTACAGCTGCCCCAGGTTTACATTAAGCAAAATTTAACATGATTTAGCAATACCTGTTGCTTCTTTGGTTTCTGTGAATAAAATTAATATATTTCTACATTGCTTGGTATGTTTCTCAGCTTCTTTTACCCTCTAAAGTAGTCTACTTTCTGTGGTACATTGGGAAGGCAAATGATCTTTGTTTATGAAAGTACAAGTCAGATAGTTTCAGATGAGCAATATATGGTAAAGGTCATTGACGAGACTGAGCCTCTCCAAACAGCAGTGAATACAGTAAGGAAGAAAGAAATAAGAGACTGAGAAAAGAAAAATAAAAAGGAGTGGAGAAACTAACAGATGCAGAGCAACAAGAAGGGCTAGCAAAGCATAAGCGGAGGGCACACAGGAAGGAAATAATATTGATTGAGGTAACATGGGTTTTGCTCAAGTGCTCAGCAGGGTGGGGCTGGACAACCAGGAGTAGCTTCTCAGAACTTTAACTAGCTTCCCAAGGAAAGACTAGGATGGTATTTTGAACCCTGACCTACCCAACTCTGAGATCCCTGTGCCATTGTGGCCTTCTGTATCTGACTGAAATAACCAAGAAATGGAAGGAAGGTAATAATATAAGGGCTGAGAAGGTGGAAAGAGGAAAACAAAGTAACTTCAAAATAAGAAATGGAGGGCTAGTGTTGTAGGACTGTGGCAGAGTACTTGCCCAATGTATGGGGCTTTGGGTTCAATCCCCAGCGCCACAACAAGAAAAGAGAAAATAGAATGGGAAGGGAGCCAAAATGGGAGAGGGAATGGCTAGGTTTCTTAAGAGTTCTGCCCTTCCTGGGTTGTTTTAGTCCTCTTTCCCTTTTGTCTTCCTACCCTCAATCCTCCTACAGCCCATATTACTGTTGGACTACCTTCCTAATCTGAGTGTTAAGGATACAAAAATGGAGTTATATACATTTAAGAATAAATGAGGAGGAGCCTGGCAGGATGGCTCAGTGGTCTAAAGCACCTGCTTAGGAAAGCTTGGGCGGCTGCAAGGACGGCAGTTCGATCCCCGGCATCACATGCTGCACCAGCCCTGCCCTCAGGGCAGGCTGAGCCAGCCATAAAAATAAATAAATAAACAAAAGTTCTGAAACAAAAAAAATAAAAATAAAAAATAAAATTCTAAAAAAAAGAATAAATGAGGAAAAACTATAAACCTGTCATTGTTAACTTCAGTAGCTAATTTTAGTCCTATTGTCCTTTTATTAATATAATTCATTTTTCTTTTAAGTAGTAATTGCCTAAACCAGGCACAGTGGCATACATTCATAATCCCAGCACTCAGGAGGCTTGAGATAGGATTGCCCTGAGTTCATGACTATCCTGAACTGCATAGTAAAATCCTACCCAAACACCACCCAAAAAAAGTAAAATTTAATTTTACCAGCTGCTAAAAATATAAAAATAATCTTTTTTCCCCACTTGCCTTCAGAATTTTTCTCCATTCTGGGGAACAAGGGGAGAGAAGGGAGATTTCTACAACTAAGAAAAGATAAAACATCTAGTAGATACTCACATATTGCATAAGTATATTTTTGTATTTTTACTACTAACGAGTATATTTAGGAGACTAAATAAATGTAAGAAACTGTTGGACTTTCCAGTTCATAGCATGTATGATATATATGTTCCTCACTATTCTCAAGTGCCTACTACAGAGGTCTTCTGCTTCAGTGCTCTAGCCTTGGGTCTTCTTGCCTAAAAATGCTCACATTTTTACTTTGTTGACTGTCCAATCCCTTCTTATAGATCAATCCACTGAGAAAAAAATATAATTAGAGTTGACTTTTCCCATTTAAATTTAGTAATTGTTTGTGCTACTTAGTTCAGAGAATACATACCTTCATGGTTTCCTTTACCCTTTTCCCTGATTTATTTGTGTTGGTCACATAGAGAACAGTGCACCTGCCTGACTTCCTGCCTTTTCTAGCTCGAGTGATTGATATCTCTGCTGGGAAAGTCCACATTGCTGACAGCTGTCTGGAAGAAACAGGTGGTCTGGGAGTAGATATTGTGATAGATGCTGGAGGTGGGTACCTGTGATGTACGTCAGTCATCTGTGTAACTTTTAGTTTGATGAGTTTCAGAAAACTGTAACTAAGAAATAACTTCATGAATTGGTTGAACTTAATATTTAATTTGGGGCTTTTTTTGTGTACCATGGATCAAACTCAGAACCTTGCGCTTGCCACACAGGCATGTATGACACTGAGCTATCTCCTTGGCCCTGGGGTTATATTTTTATGTGGAATTTGCTTTTCATTTTTGTAATGTTGGGTACTGAGCTCAAGACTTCATATATGCTAGGCAAGTGTTACTGCTAAACTCTATCTACAGCCTGAGACTGATTAAACTATCATGACTTTATTCCCTATGTAATCCCTATCCCACTGGAAGAGAGGCTATGATTGCCTTTTAAAGCAGAAGCCTTAAGGCCAGGTATGGTGGTGCATGCCTGTAATCCATGCACTCGGAGGCTGAGACATAAGGATCCAAGAGGGGGCCTGGCAGGATGGCTTAGTGGTCTAAGGCACCTGCTTAGGAAAGCTCGGGCAGCTGCAGGGACTGCGGTTCGATCCCTGGCACCACATGCTGCGCCAGCCCTGCCCTCAGGGCAGGCTGAGCTGTCCATAGAAATAAATAAATAAACAAACAAACAAAAAGTTCTGAAACAAGAAAAAAAAAATAATTAAAAAGAAAAAGGATCCAAGAGGACTGGGGCCTAGGCAACATAAGCAAATTCAAGGCCAATTTGAACTGCACAGTGAGACCCTAACTCAGAAATAAAGAAACCTAACATAGGCCTTTAAGTTTAAATAACAAATGACAAATGTCCATAAAAACATGTAAAAAGCACTTTGCTCAGCTGTTCCCATATGTATACTGACCTTTACCTTTTACCAACCTTTACCTTTTCCATGTGTGGTTGCCTATTTATTGCATGGTTGACTTCTGTAGTCTCTACATACAGAAGTTTATTCTATTTCCCTTTCTTGAATATTTTTAGTTGAACCAATATCTGTTTAATAACATCTAATCTGTATACACTTCAGTGGTGCTGTTTTCTTAAAGGATAAGTACAACCAGCCTGCAGAGTACTTCTGTTTATACTTTGTTGTAAACACACCCTTGCCTATCATGGATGTTTCTTTTATAAGAAAAATATAGAATTTTCTAGGATGCATCTGTAAACCCAGCACTCTGGGAGGCTGAAGCAGGAGAATTGGAAGCTCAAGCCCAGCCTAGGCAATTTCATGACTTAACAAGACCCTGTCTCAATATAAAAATTTTCTTTTAACAAAAGTCTTAGGGAGCTGGGCATGGAAGTATACACCTGCAGTCCCAGCATGTGGGAGGCTGAGGCAGAAGGAAAGCTGTGAGTTAGAGGCCAGCCTGAACTACATAGTGAGACCATCAATAAATAAATGCATACATACATATATATATATATAACTTAGGATATGACTAAGCTACAGTACCAAAAATAAACATGTTTGAAATTCACTCAAAAATTCTTCAGAAGAATGAGTATATATTTCAT
Source organism: Myocastor coypus (assembly GCA_004027025.1). Classification (NCBI taxonomy): domain Eukaryota; kingdom Metazoa; phylum Chordata; class Mammalia; order Rodentia; family Myocastoridae; genus Myocastor; species Myocastor coypus. Next base: position 10,977 of record PVJA010010829.1, read on the forward strand.
TGACATCATTTTCTCAAACATGTATTTCAGTAATTACATCAAAGTCTACCTTGAGTCTATTATACTTTAATCAGAAAGCACCCTTCCATTGTATTAAGCTATATTGTTATAGTTAGCATTATAAGACTTAATTATGTATTTCATATTACCTTCCTTTCCAAATAAAAGTAAATCTTACTTATTTTTAAGTATAGGGAAAATTTTATGACAAAATTGCAAATATTATTACAATTTTTTTTGAAAAAAGTATAGTTTAAGGTATTTGAATACATTGCATGTTGCTTTTGAGAAAAATGCTTTTGTGTTCCTATCTTAAAAAGTAAGAATTTACCTCTCTGTCGAGTTATTATAAAATATATTTCTTCTCTCTTTTTAAACTCTGCACTTATAAGTGAGATTATATAATAAAGATGATGAACCACCTGTAAAGTTACAGCTACTACCACATAAGCATGATATCATAACACTTCTTGGCGTTGGAGGCCACTGGATAACAGCAGAAGAAAACCTTCAGGTATTACCAGAAACTATAAAGCATTACTAATACACCAAAGGAATATAATTCACAGAAAATAAGACATGAGTCTTATTCAAGGCAAGGTCTGGCTCAATTAGTATAAATCCTGAATTAAACTCTATGTTTAAAGAAATGTAGCCTGTTTTGGTATTAGGTTTATGTTGATCACAATGTTGAAACATTACCTAGCAAGGAAATCCACCCAGTTAGAATGAATTACAACTTTACGGGGAGAATTACAAATATTGACTCTGGGCCAGGGAGATAGCTCAGTGACATACGTGCCTGCCTGGCTCAAGGTCCTGAGTTCGAACCCTAGTATCAAAAAAAAAGACTTCTGAATTTTCAAATTCTATTTCAAATATTTTTTTCTAGGTAACAAATATTACTAACAAAATACTTCTTTACAACATTGTTGCAATTTCCTAGTTACTGAAATTGTAATTATTGCATCCATGTACAGATAAGTTCCCAAAGTTACACTTTACAATAATGGTATTTAAATAGTGATAGCATAGTTGTTATGCAGATGCTGTATTACTTATACATCAGTATTCATGGACTTCCCAGCACATTCTGGAAGGTGACTGGAGAGTGAAGCAGCAGAAGCTGCACTGATCACACCCAGCCTAATCATGAATTCTGCATTGACCCTGTTTCTGCGTTGTCCTTACACCTTGCTGGCTGAGGATTCTGGGCTGTGAAATAGAAAATTTAGTGTAGCTATGCTGATTTTGTGTGACTTGGACATTAATTTGTATAGAAGATTATCTGGCTCAAGATAGCAAGCACCCTCCTGTTGTCTAACTCCCAGTAATTGATTGCTCTTTCTTTGTTCTGTTGAAGTTGGATCCTCCAGATAGTCATTGCCTTTTCCTCAAAGGAGCAACAGTGGCTTTCCTAAACGATGAAGTTTGGAATTTGTCAAATGTACAGCAGGGAAAATATCTTTATATCCTTTTTTTCTGAGTTTCTAATTTAAAATGTATCTTGTACTCCTAAATTCTTTCATTATGATGAGAAATTATAATTTACTGCACATTTGCCTTGCATATGCTAAAGTGTTTCAGGTGCCTTGCAGGTATTCATTTAAACATGAAAATGACCCTATAAGACAGCAGTTCTCAACCTGTGGGTCTCGACCCCAGGGGGGATCAAATGACTAAAACACAGGTGTTGCCTAAAGCCATTCCGAATCATAACTGTAGCAAAATTACAGTTTTGAGGTAGCCACCAAAATTATTTTTTGGTTTGGGGTCACTGCAGCATGAGGAACGTTATTGCAGGGTCATGGCATTAGAAAAGTTGAGAACCACTGAGTCATAAAGGAAGAACTTATAAGGATAGATGAGCCATACTCCAGAGACACAGCTAGCGAGTGGAAGAGCTAGTCACACTCGGGTGTTCACCTTTCTTCCTGAATGGTTTTAAGTAGAAGGCTTTGTTTTGTTTTGTTTTGTTTTTAACCTCACCCTACACACTCTATGTAAAAGTTACACATTTAATCCCACAGTGTTGCCAGCACACAAAACTCAGTGTGCTTATCTGAAGCAAAGAGTTGGTTTTTACAAATATCGTGCTCAATCCCCAGTACCAAAAAAAAAAAAAAAAAAGAAAAAGAAAAAAAAAGTCAGTGCTAAGAAACCACCAAATGAGGATGTGTCTGTACTTTTTAATTTTTTAAGTTAATTTGAGGTATCAACCTGATCTACATCTCTAGTCCTTTTTATTTTGTATTTTATGATAGGGTCCTGCTGAATTGCCCTGGCTGGTCTCAAACTTGCAATCCTGCTACCTCAACTAACCCAATAGCTAGGATTACAGGCCTCTACCCATGTCCAGCTATGTCTGATTTATTTTGGGGTTTTTTTTTATTTATTTATTTATTTAGTGGTACCAAGGATTGAACTCAGGACCCTGTGCTTGCCAGGCAGCGGCTTATTCTACTGAGCTATCTCCCTGACCCCTAGGGGTGTTTGTTTTATGAGACACAGTGTTACTGTACAGTTCAGGCTACCCTTGAAATTCACTGAACTCAAGCTATGGTGGATTCTCCTGCCGCAAGCCTTCTAAGTGTAGGGATTACAGCTGTGTGCTACCACTCTCAGCTCTCTATGTCTGATTTTTAAAAAGAGAAGTGAACAGGCATGGTAGTGTACCCCCTGTTAGTCTCACTGAGGCAGGAGGATCATCAGTTTGAGCCCAGCCTGGCAATTTAATTGAGTTAGTAAAACCCTGTCACAAAATAATAACAAAATTTTTAAAGAGCTGAGGGTGTAATTCAGGGTAGAGGTACTGTGATCATTCCCCGTACCAAAAGACAGAGAAGTCATTCAGAGACAAATCTAATAAATAGATGTAACTGGTAAAAGTAGTAAAAATAAAAAGCTTTTTTCCTGTGAGAATGTGAGAGCAGGGGCTATTGAAATGGCTCAGCAGTCTTAAGCACCTGCTTAGGCAAGCTTAGGCAACCACAGAAACCACAGTTCAATCCCTGGCACCACATGCTGCACCAGCCCCACCCCCAGGCCAGGCTGAGCAGGCCATAATATTTAAATAAACAAATAAATAAAAATTTTATATGTATAGATACATATTATATATATACATATATATATTTACATATATATATGATGGCAGCTCTACAAAGTCCAAAATTCTCTAGAGCAGGATCAACTTAAGAATTCTTGTAGCAGCCAGGTGTGGTGGCGCACGCCTGTAATCCCAACACTCAGGAGGCTGAAGCAGGAGGATCAGTGAGAGTTCAAGACCAGCCTGGGCTACAAAAATGAGCTCAAGGCCAGCCTGAACTGTACAGCAAGACCCTGTCTCAAAAAGACAAAAAAAAAAAAGAATTCTTGTAGGGCCAGCCAAATAGCTCAGTGGATTAAAGTGCCTATAAGCAGGCACAGTGGCCAGGAGTTTGATTCCTGGGCCTGCCATGCTGGCCCCACCCCTGGAGCCTGCTGAGACAGCAATTGTGACTGGGCATGGTGGCACATGCCTGTAATCCCAGCTCTTGGGAGGCTGTAAACAGGCAGATCACTACAAGTTTGATCCAACAGTGAGACCCTGAACACCCTGTAGATCCTTCCTTAAGATACAAAAATATATATATTTAAAAAAAGGAATTCCTGTTAGCCAGGTGTGATAGTGTACACTGGTATTCTAAGCACTTGGGAAGCTCAGGCAGAAGGATTACCACAACATCTAGGCCATCCTCGACTACATAGCAAGTTCAAGGACAGCCTAAACTTCATAGGGAGAGCCTGTCTTCAAAAATCAAATAAACAAAAATAAAAGAGTAATATGCCATTAGTATATTGCATGTGTACTGCATGTGTTATATTTTTTTTTCTTGTTTCAGAACTTTTGTTTGTTTATTTATTTTTATGGCCGGCTCAGCCCGCCCTGACTGGCGCAGCATGTGGTGCTGGGGATTGAACCGCAGTCCCTGCAGCCACCTAAGCTTTAGTAAGCAGGTGCTTTAGACCACTGAGCCATCCTGCCAGGCCCCTGCATGTGTTATATTTTAGGAGATTTCAGAGCTCTTTTCTTTAATGTGTTTAATGAATTCCTTTTTTTTTTTTTTTTTTTTTTTTGCGGGACCAGGATTCGAACTCACAACCTTGCCAGGCAGGAACTTGTGCCGTGGAGCTATCTCCCTGGCTCCTATTCTCCTGAATTCTGATTCAATCTTTTCCTACTAAAATTTTTACTTCATTTTTTAAAGCCTTTAATGTCCAACAACATTGTAATTATCTGGGAATACATGGGATACTAACATTAGAGAGCACTGTTGGCTATTACAAGTAACATTAATTGGCTTGTTTTGAATCTTACATGTTATAATCAAGGCTGACTGCTTTTTCTGTGTTCTCAGACCACCTGTATCACGAGGTGACTTTAAGCTGTGTGACAAATCCTTTGACCAGACTGCAGCATGACATTCTTGTATGAAATAATAAGAATATAATTGAACATAAAATAATTTCAGAAGAAAAAATGTATACAAACAGCCCCTAACTTTAATGATGGCGCTTAGGATTCTTCAAATTTACAGTGTCACCAATGCAATGTGCTTTCAGTAGGAAATGTACTTTTGAATTTAGATCTTTTCCTGAGTTAGCAGACACACTCATGTAGCTGCAGCACCATGTACCATACTGTAGTGTTCTTTGCAGTACTGGGCAGCAAGGAAAGCTGCCATGCCCAGTCAGTCACAGAATCAGGAAAAACCCTCAGTGCTATGTGGTGCATGGTATTGCTGAAAGAGGGAGTTTGGGAAGTAGGTTACTCAGTGTGCTGCTTTGTGTGCTCACTTTATTGTTTGTATTTTTTGGTTTTTGTTGTTGTTGTTTTGTTATGTGTGTGTGGTACTGGGCATTGAACCCAGGGCCTTCACACTGAGCTATGTCGCCAGCCCTGATTTTACCTAGTAACACCAAGGTCTCACTAAGTTTCCCATCAAGGCTGGGCTTGACCTTGCATTCCTACCTCAGCCTCCTAGAGTGTAGTACCACACGTGGCCTGTGTACTTTTGTTTGTTTGTTTGTTTGTTTGGCTGTTCCTTTGAGACGTGTGCCACCACTTCCCAGCACTCGGGAGGCTGAGGCAGGAGGATTGGTGCGAGTTCGAGACCAGCCTGAGCTACAAAATTGAGCTCAAGGCCAGCCTCAACTGCATAGCGAGACCCTGTCTCAAAAAGACCAAAGAAAAAAATGTACTTTTGATTTGGAATATTTTCAAATTTCAATGGGTTTAATGGTACATAATCTCATCATAAGTCACGGACCATTTGTACACACACAAAGAAGAAGGCAGTTTCATTAGGAGAAGTAGAAAAACACCTTGCAAAGATTGGAAACAGGGAATTAAGATGTTTTGCAAATTAAATTACCAAAATACTTTTCTTAATTTTTGTATTCCTATATGAATCTAAACTGATCTGATGATGAAAATATGTAGTATAACCATTGTTAAATTTAAACAATTAATTTTTGTATTATTTTCATTGTTCATAGAATACACAGTCACTAACTTGTGCAAATTTTAAGCATGCCAGCAACCTGATTAATCGATAAATGTATGTGTACCTAAGGTGAGTACTAAATACTATCCATAGTGTAGAAGTGAATGTGTACTATTCCATTAGCATCCGTTGGGGTGCCAGTGATTGTCACCTGGGCAATAGGCTTTCTGGTCTCATCACCTATTCATAGGCTGTTACTCCACCAGCCATTTCACATTATTTCTCTGTCTTAGAGATAAACATGATTGCTTACAGAATTTTTTAACACATAGCTTTTCTGATAGTGCTAAACTTTGAGAATGAAAAAGTGATTGGCCTACCATCTTTTACTTACTGGTTTTATGTAATCCACTCTCCTTTCATATTGCCACCTTAACAATCCTTCCAGCTACGCATTTTAAAAGATGTGATGGAGAAGTTATCAGCTGGTGTTTTTAGGTATGCTAAAGTAATCAAGTTGTTTTTATTTGCTTTTCTATTATCTGGGAGATACTCTGGGCACTTCATTTTTGTGTTAGCTTTTGCAGTATACCTGTGACCGTTCAGTCGCAGCCAGCCTTCAGCATGCCACAGCAGGCTGTTCATTTTATTGAAAGCTGTAAACGGTTCCCCATCACTGAGTTAGATGCTTTGACTTGTCAAAGTGCATTGGCGATATGCCAGTAAATCCTAAGATGTAAGTAGCCTGTACATTTTCCTATGCCATTCTTCACTTCAGCTTTTACGCATCATCATCCCTCCCAAAACAACATAAAAGGATACATGGCTGGAAGTGAAGGAAAAGTATGTTAATTTCTTTGTTTAAATCAGATGTGTTTACCACTTAACACAATAGGGAGGGGATATTCATGGGTATATTTTTCCTTGAAAATTTAACCACTTTCAATGGTAGAAACACTAATGAACAAGTTCGTCTGAATTCTTTAGTTATATAACCGCTATAGCAACTGCAAACTGCCATCCTCTGTGTTCTTTTCATCTGTGACTACATCTGACATTTCTAATATTTTTCTTCTTCAGACCTCAGTTGGATGAACCTATTTCACTGTACGAAGCAAAAATTTCCATGGAAGTCATTCAGAAAAATCAAGGAAGAAAAAAGCAAGTTGTTTTTTTTTAATACTTTTTTTATTTAGTAGACCTCAATTGGAAGGCCAGTATTGTAAGCACAAATTTTCTTGAAAATTGAAAAAAAGCAAGTTATCCTATTTTTAATCATGTTTCCTTGTTAAGATGTTCAGTTATTTTATGCAGCTGCACGCGAGAATTCTATAATTAATGTCTGAAGGGAATGTTCACAGAGCCTTTTCACTTATTTTATACATTTTGCCACTGTTATATAATTTTCTCCATGAAAAATGCTGCTACTTTCAGCAAAATCCACAGTATTCCATTGATAAATATGTTGCAGGCCTGTTCTGTAAATGTACTGTCAAGATAATGTTACCAATCTTTCATGAACCCATTCTTAATGTCATTCCTTAACAAGACTCTGCAGTCGTAATTCAAGTATTTGAATAGATTTTCAGGTCTCAAAGGATTTAACCCTCAGGCACTTAATTTTGTTTTCAGTATTCACTCTTAAGTTTCTCCAGGATCAAACAAGCTTCTAATTGCCTGTGACAGCTGTGAGCATTCGCACAGGGGGTCTAAGCTGGCCAAGCCTGGGAAGGGGGTGGCAGGGTTATTGGGAGGCTACATTTGGAGTGTGCTGATTTCCTGAGTTCCCATTTGGGGACCAAGCTGGGAAACGCCCCTTTCTCCGCCTCTCCAAGTTGCCTCTGCTCTCTGAAAATTATCGGATAGGCCACCAACCACCAAAGCTCAAGTGTGACATTTGCTTTTCATCCAGGCGCCATACCGGGGACTGATCACATCCCCATTACAGACTTAGGTAGCGTTCACATGTTTCAGTGCCCAACAAAAGTGTCCACTGGTGCGGGACCTCGTACTTCCCAGCGTTGTTACACCTTGCGACCTGAGACCACGAGTAGCCCAGCAGTGGGGCCTGGAGGCTACCTTCCAGCCCTAGTGCCTGGGCGGGGCCTCGCAGGCAATACTGCGCGCGCGCCGAGTCCACTCAGTTATGGGGCGGGGCCTCTGGCGGCTTCCCATCACCACCTAGTTTGAGTTCGCGTGGGGGGCGGGGCCAGCGTGCGCGGGAAGTGCGGGGCGCTCGGGCGGCTACTCCGCTTCTAGTCATGGCGCTATCGGTTCCTGGTTATTCGCCGAGCTTCAAAAGGCCACCCGAGAAACTGCGCCTCCGACGGAAAAGGGCCTGGAGCCATGGAGCTGCTGACTCCTCATCCCCAGGGCTGCTGGAACCCGGGCTGCGCCGCGCCGCCCTCACAGTCGGGCTGCCCCTCCGTCCTTTCCCAGCCGCGGCGGCCAGAGGTGGCGGCGGCACGCCCAAGGCCCGCAGGAACCCCTTCGCCCGCCTAGACAACCGGTATCGGCCCGCCGCGCAGCCCCGCGGCCAGCAGGAGGCTCCGGACCGGGTGAGTCCTTTGCCCCACTACCGGGGCGCCTGTCGGGACCTCCGGTAAATAAATTGTGAAAGCTCTCAACGGTGGGGGCCGGGCAATGAATCCCCAAGGTTTCCAAGCTCGGGGAGGGCAACTGCAGAATCCCCAGGAGCATCTGCCTGCCGGGCACCTCTGAAAATAAAAAGTGGGAGACTACCTTCCCACAGTGATACTGTGGAGATGGAGGAAAATAATTACTGTAAGTTGGGTCAGAATTTACTAACCTGCTGGATCTTTTGGAATCGGTTATTAATACTCCAAACTTGGTCCCTTTTTCCTTTTACTTTTGGTGTTAAAGTTCAGACACGAAAAGTGAGGTGAAACACTGGTAGATTTGGGGTTTTTATGAATTTGGGCGTGCCTCGCGTTTACCGAGAAATCTCCGTGCCAGGGAGGTTGGGCACGATTGGTAGGATGTCGAGACCAGCCTGGCATGGGTATCAATTCGAAATCAGCAGTGGCAAGATCGTCACTCAAAAATCCGAAAATAATAAAAACTAGCTAATCATTTAAGTTCTTTTAAGAGGATGCCTTTCAACGTCAGTTTTTAGATTCTGATCAAGAAAATGATTTGCTGTGGGAAGAGACATGTGAAAGAACTGAACTGTACCAGGTAATACTTTTCAAATATCATTAGAATATATATTATTCATACTAATCAGAAAAATTTGGCATGAAAAATAGTTTCACAGATTAACCTGAGAGTGATGTAGGATTGAAAACATGTCATCATTGAGAAGATAGTTGGTAGCCATCATCATGGTAAAATGGCTGAGAACCTGTTCCGTGCATGTTATGGTCACACCCACAGAAATCAATAGTAGATGTGGGCTTTAGTAAATGTGATTACGCCACCTGCCACTCCTCTGATCAGTTTTAAACACACTTCTTGGATAATGACTCTGCCAGCCCATCACTCAAAAACAGCACTCCAGACTCAGCTACTTTTACTGTTCTGCTAATTTTTTAAACCCGACCCCATATTAACAACACAGGTTGATCTTCATTGCTCTCCTTCCCTACATACATACTCTCATTGTTATTACTGAGCATTTTATTGTGACGGCTTGACAGATGTTTAGTTTGTCCTAATGGGAACAGGCTTAGCTTCACAAAAACTGGTCTTCCTTCTTTATAAATTAATGTCTTTTGTGGTCTTTCAGAGAATCCTGAAAGAATACTTGCTACACTAGGGAGATAGCTCAATGGCATAAGTGCTTGCCTGACAAGCACAAGGTCCTAAATTCAATCTCCTGTACCCCCTCCCCCCAAAAATAAAATTTTTGCACATGTCAGACATCCGCTTAAAGAAGCAACACGGGTTCAATGTAAATTCTGGGGTAAAGAAACATTTATTGATGGTAATTAGGTAAGTTACTCAAAAGAGGACCTGTTAGTTTTACAGGCTTGAGATACATTTTTGAATACTGCTAAGATTCTACTTTGAAACATGTATAAAGAACTATTAAAACTAAAAAATGAAATATGCCCTTTTTCTCTCACCACCTCCAGCAGACTTTTATATCTCAGAGGTAACCATTATCAATGATAGTAACTTTCAGTGTATAGTTCTGTTTTCTTTTTGTAGTGCTAGGGGTTGCATCTAGGATCTTGTACATGCTAGCAAGTGCTCTACCACTAAGCTGTCATATTTATTTATTATACTGTGTAAGTTTGATCATGAGTACTTTTATAAAATCTTGAGGTTAAAGTGTTTGTTTTGAAACTAATTTTTGTGTTCTTTGTTTTCTGAAAGACTCCACCTGTATTATTCTCTGAATCGAATACTATACTCCCCAAAAATACCGAGTTACCAGTAGATTGGAGTATTAAAACTCGACTCCTTTTTACATCTCCTCAACCCTTTACCTGGACAGATCATTTGAAAGCACAGGAAGAGGCTCAAGGTCTTTTCCAGCATTGTAGAGCAACAGAGGTTACTTTGCCTCAAAGTATACAGGTAATTCTGAAATAAAATGACTTTTAAAGTAACAAGTGTAATTGTCAGTCTGTAATAGTTGTCCACAAAGACTATCCTAAACAAGCCCAGCTTAATAGCTACTAACACTTTTCCATAGAAAAAAACCCTCAAGATTCTTAGATTCAAATGTTTTATATATATTGACTGTCTATAATGAAATTCTGTATTTTTTGTGAGTCAGAAACTACCCATTGTCCCCTTTTGGACTTTAGGATCCAAAACTCTCCACTGAGCTTCGTTGTGCCTTCCAGCAGAGCCTTGTCTATTGGCTCCACCCTGCCTTGTCTTGGCTGTCACTGTTTCCTCGGATTGGAATGGATAGGAAAATGGCTGGACAGACAAGCCTTTGGTCACATGATGAAACCTTGCAACATATATTAATGAGTGACTGGTAAGATTAATAAAAAAGATTTGCAATACAGTAATTTTTTTTATTTTAGCAGTATTAGTCTTTTTTGATTTGAGATTTCGGTTTGAGACAAGGTCTGGTCTAGTTCAGGCTGGTGTTGAACTTCCTATGTAGTCTAGGGTGGCAGTCCTGCCTCTCCTCCTAGGAATATAAGCATGTGTCACCATATCTTACCGTATTTGTGACATGGAAATGTAAAGGATCTCAGTCACACGCTTTGTCAGAAAATGTAAATAACCAGCATTTAAACTGCTTGGTTGTTTTTTAAGCTCATCACTATTAACAATATGGAATATGTATGTGTTAGATTAGAATATATAGGCAAGTGTAATTTCTTTAATGTTCTTGGCAGTGACTGCAATCCATTTATATCAGAAGTTGTTCAGAGAAAGTTAGCAACCAGTTAATCAAGTTTTGGTTAGTGTTTAGATGGTCAGTGCTATAAGAAGTATTGAGAAGTCATCAATGAATCCACACTGTGAATTTCAGTCCTTTACAGTAAAGTTGTACATAATTCCAAAAATTTAAACCTGTCTATATAGTATTTATGCCGTATTATAAATGTCAGACTAAAGTGTCAGATTAAAATTTAAACATAAGAGCTAAATGTTTAATGAAAGCTAAATAAAGTTCTTTTGCTTTATAGGTCTGTGAGCTTTACTTCTTTGTATAACTTGCTGAAGACAAAACTTTGCCCCTATTTCTACGTTTGTACCTATCAGTTTACTGTGCTGTTCCGTGCAGCAGGATTAGCAGGAAGTGATCTTATCACAGCTCTCATATCTCCCACCACTAGAGGTTTAAGAGAAGCTATGAAAAATGAAGGTAAAGGGTTAGGTTTAAAGTGATGATAGTACAATTCATACATGAAACATCTCTAAAAAGCTAAAGTTTAAATTGTCTTTTAACTATATTTTCCTAAAAGTGTAATCCTGATTTGTTTTTCTGCATTTGGTTAAACTGTGCCTTACCTATAGTTTTAAATGAATGTTGTGGGGCTGGGGAGATAGCTCAGTAGAAGAAGCACTTGCCTAGCAAGTGCCTGAGTTCAATCCCTGATTCCAGAAAAAAAAAAAAAAAAAAAAAGTTTCTCCCCTGATCTCTGAAATAAAACACATAATATACAGGAAAGTCAGTATCTGATGTACTTTCTTTTTTCCAGAACAAATTATCTGCCTCCTGTGTAACATGATTTTCAAAATAGGTTAGCTGATCAGTAAACAGATCATGAAATCAGTATAGTAGACCAAACAGCACATGTTCAGAAAGTAAATTAGAATACAATGTTAATTTATTAAAAAATAGCCCATGTACCAGTATCACTATTTCCTGAAACATTTGTTTCAAGGAGTGATGTATGTGTGTTGTGGGCTGCACTCAAAAAATAGATGAATAGATAAAGTTTTACATTTCAAATTTAATATAGTCTGTATCAGTGATAGCAAATGTTTTAGAGCTTTCAGTGTTAACCAACAGCAGCATGCATGACATAGGTTTGCCACCATCGTTCTGCATTCTCTAGGGCATCTGTTAAATACTGTTAAAGTAAAACGAGTTTGTTTTTATATTTTTACATAGGTATTGAATTTTCTCTACCTTTAATAGAAGAAAATGGCCATAAAAAGAAAGCGGATGGAACAAGCTTGAAAGATGGGGAGTATGTAATTTAAAAAATATTTAGATCCAGGGACTAGTGGATTCAGTGAAAATTGATTTACAAAAGCACCATTTTAGGAAGCCAGGCTTGGTGGCCCACGCCTGTAATCCCAGCACTTGGGAGGCTGAGGCAGGAGGATTGGTGCGAGTTTGAAACCAGCCTGGGCTACAAAAGTGAGCTCAAGGCCAGTCTCGACTGCATAGCGATACCCTGTCTCAAAAAAAAGCATTTTTGTGAAGATTCTAACTACAGCAATTTCCTAGGGAACAAGCAATCAGTGATGAAGATGATGTGGAAAGTTTTTCTTGGCTGGAAGAGATGGGTGTGCATGATAAAATTAAAAAGCCAGATACACTCTCTATCAAGATGTATCCTTTCAGTTGGTATAAACAATAATTTTTATTAAGTTAATGATTTTTAATTTGTGGTTTTTAATAATTTTAAATTCAGTTTATCTTAAAACCAGTTTTCCATTATAATAATAATCCTTAATAGTAGAGGTCAGAAGTTTTTTACTAGGTTTTATTATAGGTTTCTAACATTCAGATCAACATTTTAACTCAAACTTAGTGTTTATAAATGTTTGGACAAGAAGGCTTCTAGCTGGGTTATTCCCCTTTTGGTGTAGAATTTGCAAAAATTTCCTTGATTGTCATCTTTAGGCGTAAAGACAAACATGAAGTACAAATGGATCACCGACCTGAGTCTGTTGTTTTGGTGAAAGGAACCAACACCTTTACTTTGCTCAACTTTTTGATTAACTGCAAGAGTTTAGTTGCTACTTCAGGGGCACAAGCAGGACTTCCACCAACCCTTTTATCACCTATAGCATTCCGAGGTGCCACAATGCAAATGCTTAAGGTAATTAAAAGAAATTCCATTCTTTTTATAAAAGTACTTTTGTTGAGACAGGATCTCCATATATAGTTCATGCTGGCCTAAAAGTCAGCAGTGATGAGCCGGGCGTGGTAGCACACGCCTGTAATCCCAGCACTGGGGAGGCTGAGGCAGAAGGATGAGTGTGAGTTCGAGACCAGCCTGGACTACCAAAGTGAGCTCAAGACCAGCCTAAACTGCATAGTGAGACCCCGTCTCAAAAAGACAAAAAAAAAAAAAAAATCAGCAGTGATCACAATGCCCATCTAAAGGTGATTTTAAACATTGATTTTTAAAAAGTTAACTTTCAACATTTTATTCTTTGTATATTTTCATTTTACTTTCTTCAGTTTAAAAAATCCTTGATATAATTATGAAATGTTTCACTTCAATTATGACAATTTTTCCTTAGAGAACAAAAGTATGATTGGCAACTAAACTATCTTGCTATTAATATCCTTTCACATTATAGATTTTTAAAACTGGATCATTGATAAGTGAAAAGCAAAACTGTATGGTTGAAACAATTATATGCTGTTAATAGCAGTAAAATAGGTATTAGTTTTCCCAGTATTCCTTATTACAGTATACTATCAAATCAAAGATGGCTTGTGAAAATATGCTCTACACATCAAGTGAAAACTTCATCATAGAGGCAACTGGAGATACTGAGAATTTTACTTAACATTTCTACTCATTATACTGTTGGTAGAAGCTACTTTTTACTTTTGTTCCATAACAACCCCATCTCAAGTGAAAACATATCAAAATGCCAGGAATATAGCTCAGTGGCAGTGCCTGCCTGGCAAGCACAAGGTCCTGAGCTCAACTGCTGGTACCAAAAAGCACAAATATATTGAGGGGAGAAAGTATTATGTGTATGTGTGTTGTCTTTTTTTTTGTGAGACCAGGGTTCAAACTCATGACCTTGCACTTGCCAGGGAGCCATATCCCCAGCCCCTGAACTTTTCTTTTTTTTTTTTTTTTTTTTAATAGGGATTCCCAGAACACACTAGCTGTATCAGCTGTTTTTTGTTTTGGGTTGGGTTTGGTTTGGTTTGGTTTGACTTTTGGCGCGAAACCAAACTCAGGACCTTGCAGGCATTTGTGCCTGTCCCTGATCTATCTCCCTGGCCCCCCAGGCAAATCTTTTATTATTTTATGGAACCAGGGGTTGAACTCAGGTGTTTGTTTGCCAGGCAAGTGCTTATTCTACTGAGCCATCTCCCCAGCACCCCCCAGGTGTTTTTATTATAGGACCTAATTACCCAGATTTACCTTGAATATTCATTCCTCTCTCCCTCAAGCAAGATTATAAGGCATGTACCTCATAGTTTACAACCCTGCTCCCCCTTAACTGGGTTTTGAATAGATTTTAGCAAAGGAGCAAAAGCCTGAGATAATGTATTTTTTCTTTAATTTGCATGAAGGCACGGAGTGTTAATGTAAAGGCACAGGCTCTTGCTGGATACCAGGATCAGTTCTCTCTGGAAATTACGGGTCCAATTATGCCTCACGCTGTACATTCTATAACCAGGCTACTCAGATCTTCACAGAGTGGGTCGTTCTCTGCAGGATTGTATCCACATGAGCCAACAGCTGTATTTAATGTCTGCATGTCACTGGATAAAGTACTGGATAAAGTAAGTAGAATCCTATACACAATTATTTTAGTTGTAGGTAGTTTCCTCTAGCTAGAGGATGAAAGTCATTTATGAAATGAATGTGAGCCATTTGTCAAGTCTTCATAATCATATAAAACTGTTCAGAGGCTAACCTGCTTTCTCACAGACTAAATGTGTACATATTTCCACAGGAAGTTAATAAGGAGCTTGCTAACTGTGGGTTGCACCCTAAGACTCTGGAGCAACTTAGTCAAACACCATTACTGGGGAAATCATCTTTACGGAATGTGGAAATGAATAACTACATTTATAATTGGAGATCCTGAATACCAAAGTAAGCCTAAAAGGAATCTTTGAGGAAAAAAAACCTTCTAGCAAGGAAATTCAAGATTCTTACACCTTTGTCTTTAAAGAAAGGAACATACTTTAAAATACTGAAATGTTTATAAACATTCACTTACATTAATTTTATTACATACATGCATTGAGCAATATAAAGATTTTAAGTCAACATTGGTTTTACTGTTTCATACTGGATTTTCAGGTATGAAGATATTTTCTTAAACCCCAAATAATTTGAATGAGGAATCTATGCTTACAAGCTAATTTGTAAATGGAATAGAAAACCAAATTAAAGTCAGTGTTTCCTTACAAACTGAGTACATCTGTAGCAGTTATTTCATGAAACTGACTAAAAATACAACTTACCTGAGAACAGGTTATTGTTTATAAAAGTAGAAAATGTTGTAGACGCTATAGTTGATTACTTAAATACAAACTTTTTTTTTTTAAATATATGCCAATGGACTCAGATAAGAGGTTATTTTGTACTCCATATCAAATAGCATTAAGAGTTGGATACTCAGTTATCATGGCAAAGTACTACTTAATGTATTTATAAGGTGTGGGTATGTGTTTGAAATTGTTTAAATAAACATGCTTAGATAATAGTACTCAGCAAAGATGTATATGTTCACTTTATGATCCAGAAAATAAAACACCACATTTATTCCAGAGAAGTTTGTATTTGGGCCTTAAGCTTTTGAAAATAAAATTTAGAGACATAGCATATGAATACCACTGTAATACACATGAAATACTCTATCAGACCCTAAAAATTAACATAGACTTTCTCATAGTCAACAAAATAGTGGCTGGTTGCCAATTTTATTAGATAAGTTGGTTACAGCATTTGTTTAATTATCATTTTACGTCTATCTAGGTGTAGCTGAAATTCAAAATGCACATCAAAGTAAAACTATATCACAACTCAAGCCATACATACTAAATGTACTTGGCCTCTGCAGTAGATTTCTAATCAGACTTCATTTTGACTCCCTTCTTATGATCCAAGTGGCTTTCATGGGAATGCAGGACTTAGTGCTGATCATCACACAATGAATCACTTTCTTTTTATACCCTCTACAAAATTTTAAGGGAGGATGGTGGCATTAGCCCTGTGGAACAGATCTTGCTTAATTACCTCAATAACACTGGCCCAGTATCTGTCCAGCAGAACCCATTTTGAAATAGAACAAGGTGCACAGCCCTTCACTGATTACAGGCAAGTGTTACAGCAGCCTAGCCATAAGGAAGGAGAGTTACATCATAGTACAAAATACAGTATAAAAGCGTTATTTAACATTCCACACTTAAGATTACTGATGCCTTCAAACAACTGTTTGGATGTTAGCCACTTAAACAAATACATCACTAAGGTAAACAATATAAACATACCAAAACCCTGTATGGTTAAATACAATTTCCATGGTACAAAAATCAAAGCCTGGAGATGTTTGTACAGATTGCTTTTTACACAATGTCTTAAATTGCCAATATTTACAACATTAAAGAGGAAATACATTGTGATGCAGAGTAAAATCTGAAATGATTAATATAAAACCTCAATCTATCTACGTGAGGCACTCCTGAAGCAAGTGGCATTAGCCATGAGGTCCTTTGGTACAAGGCCCATTGCTTGAAGAACCACAGTAGCTGCTGTGGCTTTAGCATGCTTCTTATTAGGGCTGGCAAAGCTGGGCTGGTAAGCGCTTCCATTTATCAATACCTATTCAAGAAAAACATACAATTGGGCTGGTAAGGGCTTCCATTTCTCAATACCTATTCAAGAAAAACATACAATAAGAACAGCATCAAACTTTAATATCTATTAGCTTTGTATTCTTTCACTAAATGCTAGAAAAATAATTTCTAAAATATATAACCCCATACTATGCAGTTTCAATTAATCTCAGTCCAGGAGAAGCAAATGACTTGAGACAATGGACTGCTCAAAAGCAATTTTCTAAAAAAAAATGTTGAAGCTTGATGAAACTTTTAATTTCCCACATTCCACTAAAAAGGTTATCAACAGATTACTCGGCCAGATTTTGTTCACATCTTTAACTTATTTTTTGTAATTCTACATTTACTAAAGCTATTAAAATATGCTTCAGTACTTAAAAACCCCACCACTCTGGCCAAACACCCATTTACCACACAATCCACAGCATACTGTGATTGTATCATGTTTGTCCCCTTCACCCTCTAACATTAAGTCATCAAATAACTATTAGTGTAGAAATTCATATTTACCCTAAAGAGAAAATGTTTGCGATGATCGGGGCCACTATCATGGACCAAGAGAAATTCAGGTGGTTGCCACCTTCTCTTATTACAGATTTCCATCAAAGCAGACACAGGATGTTTGCCTGCAGACAAAAAAAAAAAGTTGTAAATTACTTCTACCAACTTACACAGCAAAACTGAATTCAGGGTACAGGTTGGGAAAAAAGATACTCAAAAACACTCACCTGATAGATCTTTCATTGCAGCAGAGAAATTCCCAGACCTCTTTTGTGCTCTTTCTCCTACAGCAACAAGACCTAAAAAAAAATATTCACTGAATCAGTACCAAAGCCATTTTAAATGTAAAAGAACAAAAATACCCACTGTAGAAGCCCGACTCATAGCCTTCGACATTAAAAGGTTCACATAATGGTCACATAATGGATTTATCAATGTTCTCATTTACTGTTCCAGTGTAACCTTGCTATTAAAGTTGCATAAAATACATCTACCAAGTGTAAAAAAATAGTATGAATAGGTGTACTAATCAAATGTCTAGGTTTTTCTTTAAGCTGAAGAATTAGTGACTACTGATGGCAGCTTTTACAGAAGTGATACTTGTCTTTTTTTTTTTTTTATAATAATTTTTAACAGAAAAGTTGGGTGTTTTGTTTTCTTTTGTTTTGCAGTACTAAGTGATGCTTGTTAAGGTACGATTTCAAGCCACAAATAAAAAGCCAAGGACTCCTAAAGATAAATCATCCTCTTTGCTCTACCCAACAAAACCTCCCTTTAACAAATGATACTTTCTCAAGAAATACAAATTCTGCATAAGCTCTCCTTCCATGAATTTATTATAAAGGGGAGTAATGGTACTATCAACAAAAAAATGCAGGAAATTTTTCAGCCGATGCTGAACACATGCTAGTATATTAACCATCCCCAATCCTATCTGAGCAGTGTGCTTATCTCAAGTTACTGAGAAGCTACAAAAATTGTCAAGAAAATACTCCCCAGAGTTATGCAATACACATTTGGTATACAAACCTACCTAGCCTGTGTATATATACAAATTCACTGTACTGATTTGACTTCTATAAACTCAAACATGAGAATATTTTTACAAGTTGGGCCTAAACAATCTATTCAAGCAAGCAGCCACTTGTGATTCCAGTATGTTAACACTCTGCTACACAGACTATACAGGTCTTGTCTCAAATTGTATTGTCTGAAGACAGTAGTACAGTAGTGATAACAGTACCAAGGTAGCCCAACACAAAGTAATGTAGAGGTAACAAGCATCTGGTCTACTACTCTTCAGCCTTAATATTCTCACTTGCATGAAAAGGACAAATAAAAAGGGCTATGAAGTGAAGATGAATCAACACACTAAAAACTGCCTAAACTATCAGAGAAAGAAAAATATTAGAAAGCAGTAGGATCCCAAATGAAACCTAAGTTCATAGTCAAAACTAGCTAAGTGAAATTTCCACACGTGGCAACTCCTATGATAAAAGATACCTTGCCTTTGAAAACCTCTAGTGTCTCCAGCTGCAAAAATAAGCTCCTATGCAAAGTGTTACAAGGTTTTCCACTCTGCAATATATAAGAAATATTCTAGATCACTAGGACTAAAATAATGTGTAAAAGGTAGTTAAAATCCTAAGTGTTGAAAGGGGTATAATAAACATTTCAAAGAACTTGTTACCTTTTCGGTCTGTCTTAAAATCAACTAGAATAGGTTCTTTATTTCCTTCTTTGTTTTTTCCTAATCCTTCTCCTTCTCTCCAGCCCATTTTTCTCATCAAAACGGCTCCCATTCCTCCAGTTACTGGGGCTGCTCTTAAGAACTGATCCTATCCAAAGAAAGAAAGGTAAAATGTCCCCATTTTACAGTTAGAACTTGACTAAACTCAGTGGTAACTTTGTAAAAAGAGAAATCTCATTTTACTTCTAGATCTGTTATCACAAATTTGAATGCTTCTATGTACTTAACGCATACTGTAGTATATATGCTCTAGTTATTTTCACATTAACAAAGTATTTTAGTAAGTAAAATGTCAATTTTGAAACAGTCCCTCATTCCCCCCTCCAGAAAAAGCAAATAGAACACTCCTGTTTTCGTCCACTATTTAGGTTCACTGGTATCTCTTCTTAGCTTGCAAAATAAAAAGAAGGCATTGTTAAAACAGTCAATAATATTAATTGTCCCACGTGTACCTAGTTTATGAATAAAGCCCAGAAATCATTTAGAAATAGTTTAAACACTGAAGAAGCATACTGTTGCCATCCAAAGTTTTCTTCTCTATTTTACTATAAGGCAAGTATATTTTTACTTAGAAAATCCCTACGACAAACCCTTTAAAATTACAATGTAATAAACTGAAGGTCATCACACAAAATACCCTGTAAGTATACCAAAATGAACTGGAACTCTTTAAAACCTCACTTGATGTTAAAAGACTTTTAAAAAACTCCTTAAATGTTTACATACCTAGGCCTCGGTAGCAGCAGTGTTGTGACTAGTACGGCTGGCACTGACCGGGGCAAGAAGACAGCTACAAGGATTTGGCCCTGAAACAAGTTTCCATACAGAGGGGTGAAAGTTCACAGGTTATTCTGTGAACAATCATCTCTCTCGTATCCAACCCACTGAACCATAATTTCCATCAAAGCAGCAAACCACTTAATGTCATAAGATGCACAACTATATACATTAGCATGGTCAACAGTCCATTGTTTTCACATTTTAAGAGTATTCAATGCCTTGTTTTAATGGGCATCCGCATACATATAACAAAGTCAATTCTATCTACTGTTGATCTGTAAAGGCCATTTTTTAAAAAATATTTGAAACACAATCCCCAAAAATATTACTTCACCTTGTTTATATATTTTAGGGTAATGTTCTCTAACAGACTTACAGCAAAAGTGATTAACTTACCAACAAAGGTAATCAAAATTACTCATAGCTCAGGAAATGAAATGTTGTTTCCTTCATTGATAAGTTAATGTTTTTTTTTTAAAAAAAATTATGTAGTCATAAAACTGTAATCTTTGTTTCCCAGCTTTATAATTAGACACTGGGTAGAAAACATGCCAATGATTTGTGACTTGACATTAAGTTCAACAAGGTGCTCTGATGGAAGGAGGCAGCTGTGGAGGTAAAAACATACCCCTGGTTCAGTTCCTTATTTGGTGCAGGCCATGCAGTGTAGATGTATAAAGAGAAAAGTTAGCTGATGCTTGGATATCAACTGCCTTGATGCTACACACCTAGAATGACTTTTACTTACTTCCAGGTTCATCTGCCCCTCTTTTCCAGGAAACAATCCTAAAAAAAAGGGCAACTGTGCAGACAGAGTACAATATAAATCCCCAAAGAACCCATGTTTTCAATTGTTTATTCTCTTCACCTGTTTATTTTACTCAGTGTGTAATGCAACAAAAAAGCTGCTAATCCAATGAGACCACAATAATACACTATTTAGCACTGTGTCCAAATAATTTCACTCTAGAAAATAAAAATTCCTTTAATAACCATTTTAACTTACTTTTGAATCAAAAAATATATAGTGCAACATATTAAAAAGAACATATAATGTTGGAATTCCTTATGTTGGGCTATACGAAGGCAAGAGATGAATGAGCATCAGAACAAGTATCTAAAATATATTTAATATTTAGTATCTGTGTTAAACTTTGATTATCAATTTTCAATTTGCCCAGTGACTTCTGCACGTTCTAGTTGTTTTTATAAAATGTTCTTTCCTAAATAGTTACTTTTTTCTATAATTTAAAGCATGGTCTGATGAAGACATCATCACAGTATTAAAACTATTTGCTTCCTAATAGATAATTTTGCATAAAACGTTAAGAATAAAACTGTCTAATGATTGCACTAAACAATATTTAAGTATCTTAAGCTCCTTTCCAAACTAGTTGTAATTGTGAAGCCAATTCAATCAAGGAAGATTTACACAATAAACATGGAGAGCACATTATTACACAAATAAAATGAAAATTTTGCAATGGAAGCAAAATATATGGGCTGTTAAGTATGGCTTTTATTAAATACCATAAGCTTCCTGTCTAACTGAACTCAGATTCAAAACTAATGTTCAAGAATCAGGGCTTGGGGTATAGTTCAGTAGTAGACCCCACACTTAGCATGCATAAAAGCCCTGTGTTCATTGCCCTGTAGCACCAAGGAGGAAAAAAATGTAGTTTTTTCTCAAGTACAGTACTAGCCCCAAATTAATTTTAACTATTAGTAAAATTTAAAATTAATCCAAATTCTTGTGATGTCTTGCTAGATTATCAATGCCCCTACTGTTTTAATTTTTCATTGACTATAACCATGTACTCACTGTACATATATTAGTATAACTCATCAAGACAGGCAAAATGAGGGTATGTGTCTTATTAATTTGTTAGAGGATCAACAGAGAATATTATCAAAACTGAAGTGTTATTATATTAAATGTCTGAAGCAACCTGTATCATTTTGCAGAAATTCATTCATGAATGGCACTCATCCCAATTATTTAAAAGATACTCATCATATTGATTACCACTCTGTGAAGCATTAAGAACCTGTCTCCACTTGACATTTGGGAGTCTTTGAAATTCCAAATTACTTGCCCATGATCACACAAGGAGTCAGAAGTACAGCAGGATAAAGAAACCTTCCCAATCCATTAGACCACGTAGCCTCCCAGTTTCAGTACTGCTGTGTTGCCAGTACTCCTGAAACAAATACCCCATCACCCATCCAACCCACCCACATCCCTTCACCAGAACGCTTTTCTTCAGCAAGCCCTTCTTCACCACCTAAGGCTCCCCCAATAGTGAGGCAGCTGTAGGTGGAGTTCACATCTCACTGCAGGAATCTGAGACCAGGTGCACCTACATCTTCACAGCACGAAGTGTCCATCCTCTCCCTTGATTTACATATCCTGTTTTTTCATGAAATCAGTGGTTCTCAAATTGATCCTGTGGATCACCAAAGGCCACCAGGGCCTACATGGTGGTCCACAGATATTAACTTCCATTCCCTCCCCAGTCCCTTTGCCACCCTTCAGCACTGCCCACCCCACATCCCAGCCATCCTCCCCCAGTTTTCCACTCCCATGGCAAGTTCAATACATGCAGTGCTAATACTAGGGCCTCCCAACCACACGCCGTAATCAACAGCAGACCACCATATAGGAACCTGGGGCTGGAAGTCACAAGAGGCATGAGGAGTAGAGGAGCCAAGGGATCTTATGGGAGGGTGCAGGCACTACTGACAGGACAAAGACAGGAATAGAGGAATGAACATTAGGGTGGTAGAGGGATTGTGGGGTAGTGATCCACCAAAAATAGACCTGTAATAAAGTATCCCATGATGAAGAAAATTTGAGAACCACTGCTTTGAAATGATTAGGTTAGTCCAACAGGAACTGTGGAATATTCTGAAGAGCACCTGACATAGCATTCAAAACACAGTTAAAATAAAACCACCCCCACCAAAACCAGTAGTAGCAACCAAGAATAAATAAAAATAACCTTAGAATATAAACTGAGCGGCTCTTGAGCCATATTTATACATATGCCACTGTCTCATGATTCCAGTCCATCTTCAGTGTCCATCCTGGAGCATATACACATAGCAAATTTATTCAGGAACTTTTGGTTAGAGTCATGGGCCTTTTCATGCATTTTTAATAAAATATTTTCCCAAAATATTTTAATAATATACTTTGACACTTTCATATGTGTACATATTGTGTACCTTTTTAATCCAGGCTTGAGCACCAGTATTGGCAAGCTGTTCTTGTGTCAGAACTTGTACTCCTGTACTTCCTGTGAACTGGCCAGGAATGGAGTTCAGCTGAGCCCAGGCATCAATCTGAAAAAAAACAAGCTGCCTTAACAAAGGAAAACTTATCTGATTAAAAAGTCGCAATATTTTTAAAGTCACTGATAATAACGTAGAAAATAATATAGAATAATAGTTCCATTCCTGCAAAGGTTGAATAATGACTTCAGTATTAAACTTTATGAAATTCATGCTAAAAAAACTCCAGGGATAAAAATCTGAAAAGAACACATTATTCTCCATTGTTATGAGCACTCTAAATATAGACCGCTAAGCACCTAATAGTTAAAACTATGTTTTTCTGAACTTCCCAAGGTCTCAGTCCCAAAAATATTGAGATGATGTGTTATTTATAAAATATCACAGATGCATGAAAAACCAAGGTATGTAAACAAAGGATTCTTTTCCTTTTTTAAATCTTTTTGAGATAGGGTTTCACTAGCCTGCTCTGGCTGGCCTTGAACTCAGTAACTTACTGCCTCAGCTTCAAGTGCTGGGATACACTATATGCACCATTACACCTAGCTGGAAGGGAAAATTCTTATTCACAATTAAAACTACCACATACCCGTTCTTGAGCACGATTTAACATGCTCATGGCTTCAAGATCAAATGCATTCTCACTGAGTCTTTTCTGAGCAAGTGCACGTTCACTCATTGCAGTAGAGATGTCCACAGGCTAAAAAGAAAACATAGATAATTATCTTAAATTACCTCGGCCCCCTAAATTCTAAAGTGTACCTATCTTTAGTTATATGCAAGAAAGAAACTCTTACATACTAATAACCTTATAAAACAGTAGACTCAAAAAAGTAACTTTGGAAAGTAGAGGATTAAGTTACATTAGTTATGAAGTATCAAAGGTAGTATATTTTGTACAATACCCAGTCATAATCATATAGTTTCACTAAGAACTTAAAAAACTTTAGCCTTCACAAGTCACTTACTAAAGTGAGATCTTTTGAATATATTGCAAATTATATACCTTTTAGTTTTCATGTTAACCTATTACTATAACATTCAAAAACAGGAAAGTTTCTGAATAAGTAGTGAACAGTGTCAACACATCTCTGATCTCAAGTGTGGGCAGTTTGCTCTGAAGAACCTAATTTCTTTGAAGAATATATAAAGCACATAAGTTAAAATTATGTAGTTGTCCATAACATCTTCTGAGGCAGGCTTAAATAAGATGCTTTAAAATCTTAGGTTCTTCTCTACGGATATCTACCTTTTAAAACCTTATGGTAGGATTAGTGATGTAGCTCAGTGGTACAGCAATAGCTTAGCATGCTCAAAACCCAGGTTTGAGCCTTGCCAATGAAGGAGAGGAAAACCTTTACTAAGATTATGTCAACTCTAAAAAAAAAAGTAATCCTCACATTGTCAATTTATCAGATACATGAAAGGTTTAACCACAGGGGGAAAAAAGAGTCTGTAACATTTTTGGGTTTCTGTCTAAATTAGGAGCACACTTTTATCTGTTTCAATTCTGGGTTTTTGTTGTTTTGTGTTGGTATCATTTAACCCCTATTTTCTACTTATCTCTCAAAAGAAAATTCATTTCTGTAAATTATTTATCCAACATAAACTTTTGCTGTTTTAAAAGAATGATTACTAGGTACTTATTAAGGAACTCAAATACTTAAGTTTTTTAACAATAGAAGCTAAAAAAATAGAAGCTAGCTGCAATTAACACTATTGTGCATAAAAACTATCCTTTTAAAAATATGATTATATAAAAGATACATGATAGAATTATGTATGATGTGTAAGGATTTGTGGAATTGTCTTCCTACTTTCACAATGCTATTTTTAGTTATCTTGCTGAATCACCTAATTCCTTTAAATCATTTCCCAAATTTTCAAGTCTTCTTAAAATGAAAATGAACTGAATTATCTACTTACAATTTATAGATCTCTTGAAAAGATCTTGCTCATACTAAATTATCCAAAAAAATTGGAAGTATTGTAAGAGTACTATAAAGACTACAAGAAAGATCCAAACAAAGTGAGACTGAAACACTGGAAATAGGTAATTATGTGCACACACACTTTTCTACTACTTTAAATGATTTTATTATAGCTCAAATCTCTCCTTAGTCGGTCCTGGGACTTAAAATGGGAATCCAGATATTTCACACTAAAATTGATGTCACCTAGGCATACCTCAGATGTTCCCACCAACTGTCAAGTGCTATTAAGGTAATTTTTGAAGGCCCACAAATTGACTAAAGTACTGTTTTGTTTCGTGACCTTCCCAGACTTACCCTGATTTTCATAAGCATATTATTAGTGTTGGTGTCAGGATGCTTATGCTGTTGTTCTGGAAAAGCTAAACTGTAAAAATACTGGAAAAAACGTACTTACTCAAAACAATCCTAACCCCTGACCTCTAATCTCCAACTACAATCTACCCACTAAAATGTACTCAGATGACTCTACAAACTTTTCTAAAATATACCTGTACATTCATTCTTCTGGAATTATTAGATCTTTGGCCTTATATCCTGTTTTAGCCTTAATAGGTATCCTAAATATTTCATCATTTATCCTCAGACTGAGGCTTCCTTTATATTTTAGTAACTTTTCATATTCCTATCTTAATTCTAAATTTAACTTTGATA
Source organism: Myocastor coypus (assembly GCA_004027025.1). Taxonomy (NCBI): domain Eukaryota; kingdom Metazoa; phylum Chordata; class Mammalia; order Rodentia; family Myocastoridae; genus Myocastor; species Myocastor coypus. The sequence goes on from PVJA010010829.1 coordinate 36,654, forward strand.
AAATTACAACTATTTTTTTCCTCAGAGACTAACTTTTTTTTTTTTTTTTGGTGGTACCACGAATCACTCAGGACCTTGTGCTTGCCAGGAAAGCACTTGAATTGTACTGATTTATCTCCCCAACCCAAGTAACTCATTTTTTAGCAGACTTACCAAATAAGCTAAAAGTTTATATCAAAAATTTCCCAAGAATGACATGCAATCTCAAACTTTTTCATGTGAAAAAATTCAAGATGGAATAAATCAAGATTAATTTTTTAAAGATCAAGTTTACATCTCAAAAAGTCTGTTTTGGGGCCTGGCAGGATGGCTCAGTGGTCTAAAGCACCTGCTTAGGAAAGCTTTGGAGGCTACAAGGACAGTAGTTCGATCCCCGGCACCACATGCTGTGCCAGCCCTGCCCTCAGGGCAGGCTGAGCCGGCCATAAAAACACATAAATAAACAAACAAAAGTTCTTGAACAAGAAAAAAAAATAAAATTAAATTTAAAAAGCAGGCCTGTTTTCCAGCTTTTCAAGGTAACTTCAGGTTATGCAATAATGCATTTAAAAACTTTATTCTCCAAAGTACTAGTATTCAAGAGTCACAGCAGACATTATATATCAGCATGAAAACATTAAAAATACTACAAGTATCTAAAAACAATACTCTCATCACAACTTTCTGCTATGATAGCTTCTGAAGCCTGGATATGTGGTGAGTGACTAAGAAACTAAATTTGTAGAGACTGGTAACTACTATACTGGAAAATGGTGATTTAAAAGCCTGACATTCCTTTAATACTATTTCGAAAGCAAGTCATATAGGGAAGATACCAAATGATGCTCAAGACCTTCTACAAATCAAGAAACAAGAGAACAGTAAATATCTGTTTAATCAATAAGCCTTGGATGTTTCTACTGATCAAGACTACTAAAGTTGTTTAATCTCTCCACCTCTGCAATAATAGTGATAACTACTTCTAAAACATACTTGGGCTCTCAGATATAATGAAATACACAATCGAGTTGGCACACATTAAAATGCATTTACTGACCTATGTTGTATATGTTTGTCTTTTATGCCTTTATCATTTTAAAAGCCCACCTATATCAACTTACTCTTTTACTAACCAAAAATTTTACAGTTAGAATAAGTAGCTTAAGACTTTGTAGGATGTCAATGTAATGATATTAAAAGAAAACTGAGGGGCCCAGCAGGATGGCTCGGTGGTCTAAAGCGCCTGCTTAGGAAAGCTTAGGTGGCTGCTGGGACCGCGGTTCGATGCCCGGCACCACATGCTGCACCAGCCCTGCCCTCAGGGCAGGCTGAGCCAGCCATAAAAATAGATAAATAAACAAACAAAAGTTCTGGAACAAGAAAATAAATAAAAATTTAAAAATTCTAAAAAAAAAGAAAATTGAAGTTAATACACATACATCAAACTTAAGTATAAAAGGAAATTTTCAGTAAAATAAAGCAAAAACATCTGGCCTATAAAACATTTAAAGTATATAGCAAAATTTTAAAATACAAGTTCATATGTAAATGAAAAGCTTCAAAAAAAAAAAGGGCCAGGCGTGGTGGCGCATGCCTGTAATCCCAGCACTCGGGAGGCTGAGGCACGAGGATCGGTGTGAGTTCGAGACCAGCCTGGGCTACAAAAGTGAGCTCAAGGCCAGCCTCAACTGCATAGCGAGACCCTGTCTCAAAAAGACAAAAAAAAGGCACCAAGTACACAATGTTCTAGTTATATACTTAGTTGGCCTCATAAAAAAGAATTATGAGCGTATTCTATCACAATTATGTAGCGTAACTCCTAATCAGACTAAGTCTAAATGTGAGAGGAAAACATTTTAAATGCCTTAAATACAGTATTAGCCACCTAGGATAATGTACGTACAGAAGTAGAACAAAGCCATACATTATACACCCTAGCAGTACATCGAATGTTCAATTAAAATGTTAGTCCAATTAATCTGGCTTTCCTACACTTTGTACATACAGTTTCTCAACTTCAAATACTTTTAGGATCCCTGAAGTAAAATGATGTTTTACTAATACAAATCTAGCATGCTACTTGAGAATAAAGATGACCTATACATCTAGGGAATCACTTGAACTGACCCTCTCAACATCTGCTACTAAAACTCACAAAAACCTCATACTGATGGCTCTGAGTATAGTTACTATTCTATTTTTAACAAAGACTACATTTAAATCTACTAATAAATAAGCCTTATTAACAAGAGTAACCCAATGTCTATTTTCTAAATATTAGTTTGCCAACTTTTATTTCAGTGTTTATAAATCAGTTATCAAAGTAATTAAACTTCTGTAATCACTCCTTACTGAAGATGATTCTGGCTGATTTCTGGATAGGAAGACGAGGTTATGGCAGAAGGACACACAGTCTGATGAGTTGTTTTTCCAGAAAATATGGACTTATGCTAATTCATCCACAGTGTCTATCCACTCATGTCAAAGTGCCCAGGTAACTGGTAGAATCAGGGATTACAGCAAAGATGATACAGCCCTTGTGGAGATAAAACCTGAAATCTTTGCCTAGATACTTTACAATCAAAACTAAAAAAACACAAATTCCATTTATTTTATATGATATATTAAAAAATACAGTTAAAAAATTGACCATTTAAAAGAACTTTACTTTCAATGTAGAGAACTTTTATTTCAATCCCTAATGTAATCAGCAGAATCAATATACCCATGAAATATCAAAGTACTTCACAAACATTGGTATATAGAATATTAATTTTACAAATTTAATAAACTTAGGTGGTATTAAAGAATTCAAGTTCAACATTTTATATTTTCTTTGGGTGTTCAACATTACTGCTATGTAAAAGAGTACAGGTTTGAAAGAAAATCACACTTGCATCCCTTTTTACCCTAAAATTTGGTATTCTTTTGCTTAGAATTGAAGTTAACCAATATATTCTCTAAGAGCTTAGAATTACATTATCGAAGAATATTTATCTTCCAGAAAGATCACTCTTCTGTTTCCTTCATTTAGTTCTTGGAATACCCCTTTTTTGTCTTAATAAAAAGGTTTTTTTATATCAAGAATTCCGTTCAACTTTTCATTAAAATCTGACAACCACTTTTGAGAAATGAAGCCAAGTGTCCATTTTAAAAACTAAAAAACACCTGAATACCAAACTTTATACAGACACATTCTCTTTATCCAAAAACAAATGCAGTCAGGTTTTAGGAAGCACTTTCCCAAGATTCAACAACAGGAAATCTAAAGTTTTCTTCACAGGAAACTCTTAGAATATTGCAACATTAGGTCTTCACCTCATTGGCAAATTATTCCCTCAAAGAATCTTCCTAGTTATGTTTGTTTAAATATTTAATCTGCAAAAAAGTAACTTATAGCATATTGGGATTTCTAATAAGTCTATGCAACCCTCTTACCATGATTTATTTATATCCAGCTACTACAAGAAGATTAAGTCTTCTGCAAATGTTCATTAGTCCTTCCATCTTGAGATATGCAACTAGCCTGATCTGGGGATTTAACAAGTGAACTACTCAGTTGGTTCACTAAAATACTGTCCAAACCAGCTGTCCTTCACCTCGCTGGTGATGGTACAACTTGCTTCAATTGTTGAATTCCATGTGAATACACACCAACATGTTTGACTGGAAGGTGCACTGGTAGTTATGTTCAGTTTCACTATATAGAAAGTGTTTCCTTTTAAAAATGCTATCATTCAAAAAGCAAAACAGAAAACCATAGCGTAAATGTCACCTGTGAATAGCTTGGGGAAAAAAATTGCTGCTGTAAGTTTCTGATTTGGGTTCTGTTTACTTTCCGATTTTATAGCCAGGACCTATTTGTAGAACTGGAAGTGTTTACTTAAAGATGATGATATGGCCAGTGTAGGGAACCTCAGTGAAGTCTCTCAGACTTACATCCTATAACTCCAAGAAAAAGAAGCCCTTGGGCATTAGATACATAGTCCAATCCTTGGGCGAATGTTAAGGCTTTGGAAACCAAGGGCTAGAGGTGATGACAACTAATCTATGGTATCATTAGAAACTCCCACCTCCCCTAGTTAGGTCTCCACCCTCCCCAAGCCCCAAGCGTGACTTTGCACAACAAGTTAAATAAAAGTAAACTGTTTATTAAAAGATACAGCAAAGGTACAGATACAGAGATACATACAAAGATACAGATATATATATATTTACATATATATACAGTCTTGCTGTTTTCATGTGCACTATATTTAGCAGCACATTATCAGGCGGCATTTTAATGGGGTTGTTTTGACACGGCATTGTTAACTGCACTTCTGACAAGATACAACTATAGCCTTGTGGAAACTTCAATGCATGATTTCCACTTCTCCAATTTTTAATAGTAGCAAAAAAGAGTAAGGAGAAGGAAATGGAATACCAAGGCTGAACACTAGGTTAAACACAAGAATTCAAAAGGTCCAAGGTAGCACAGAACGTAAAACAATTAAAATTAAAGGCTATCTGACAACAACCCAGCTAAATGATGAGCCATCAGTTAAGGGCAATGGCTATGTACCCAAGATGTTCACATCAACCTATAATGACCTTTTCCAATCCAGTTCTTGTGTTGAACCTGAGGATCTGCCTCTCTCCACACAAGACCTCCACCCAAAGAATTTGCTACCACCAAAATCTAGAGCTATAGAGCCTTGAAGCAAAACGGGAAGCTAAATAGTTGTACCTTGGGCTACCTTCCCACAAATGCATAGAGGGCCCAATGTTGGGTAGGGATGTGATAACACTTTTCTCTGCAATTCGATGCTTTTCACTTTGTGGTTTGTTCCCACAAAGTGAATTGCATCGAGTTACTGTGAAATGAGAAGCTGCGGGTTGTTTCATCTGTCGTTTAACCCGGCCCTGCCGTTTAACCCGGCCCTAAGAAGAGTGAAACAGAATCCAAATCAGATATAAAGTAACAACAAAATGGCAGATTCAGGAATTAAAAAGGAAAAAATATAACATATTTTTACTTACCTCTGAGGGCAAATTGCTGCTGAAAACGTTATCATCATCTTTGTTTTCTTCACCATTTTTCTCCACAGGAACCCACTCTCCATAAACACTGTCTGCTTCTTTCTTTCGATGCTGAGATCCAGATGATACAGGAAATTCTTTTGTCAATGTTACCTGGCTTTTTGGTGGAGTTGGCTTTGCTGCAGCAATCTTTAAAAAATAATTAAAATTCAATACAACATACCAATATTAAATGGACATCATTTTACTACCTCACAGTATTTAAATCAAAAAAATTCTTCTAGGCTTACTTAAATCATTGTATGAATTCTGTTTCATAATCTGCACTAATAATCCATTGCATGTAAGCACTAGTACTATTTCATATAATCATCAATACTCACATTTAGGTTGAAAAAAATGGGCTTGGGTTCACTGAGTTTAAAGGGATGATGATAAAAAGGAGGTTCTTCTTCCTCTTCATCCGAAACATGAGGTTTATTCACTATTACATCATCATCTTCTTTACTTTGTGCAATCTGTTTGCATTTCTTAAAAGTAAAAACAAAAGATAAACCTTATAGTTTATATAGAGTAACACAGAACTTGTAGTGTACATAAAATCACCTTTCAAAAGTAAATAAAATCATTGTTAGCTCATTAATTATTACTTAAACACACTGGTCAGTCGGTCAACAACATTTATTGAGCACCTACTATGTGCAGAGCACTGTACTGGGCACTGTCTGGGGAATACAAAAAAAAAGAAAAAAAAAGAAAAAAAAAAACAACAACAACAAAAAAAAAAACATGGTCCCTGCTCTCAAGGAGCTTACAATCTAAGACAAGAATACATATACACAAAATAATTGAAAAATGTTTTTACAGAGCAACACAATAACAAGTGCAAACTGATATATTACAAATTGGGTAAGTAAGTGCTAAAAGAACAAAAGATTAAAGAATAGTCAGGCAGGCCTTGAGAATAAAAGACTAGTCCTTAAATTCTAAACCATATTTTTCATAGTGAAAAATAACTATTATGGGGGAAAAAAAAGTCATCTGGTCAGTGGTGAAAAGGTGAAAGAAAATGCTGACAAGAACAAGAGCATTGAAGATGAGGCTAAAAACAACAAATATCAAGTATTCACAGGGTTTTAAATAATGAACTTGGGTTTTGTTAAATAATTCAACAGAAGGTTTTGCTAGGTCCTTTTTTAAAATTGCAATTCTTATTAACAGTAAGTATAGACGAGGAAACAGATTTTTAAAATTTTTAATCCCCAATGAATGGCAAAAATCTGAAATTCCTGTGATAGTCACTCTACAAATGTCCTGTAGGTTGTCTTTTAAGGAATAGAACTTAAGCCAGAGATATAGCTCAGTGGCACAAGTGCCTGCCTGGCAAGTGCCACATCAAGTTCAATTCCCAGGCCAAAAACAAAAACAAGGAACAGAACTTAGAAAATAAGGCATGATAGAAAAGGTGTAACTGATGCAGCCTGACACAAACTAGTCAATTCCTTCCTGAGAAGCAAAGGAATAGACACTTATTACTTGACTTTATAAAAAGTTCGGAGTAAATTTTAGAGGACCCGTCTCTATATAAGCAGAATTCGTCACATCTACTACCAAATGAAAATATTACAATAGAATAAAAAGCTGTTAGCCAAAAACACAGAATATATCAAGCATGTAACCAAGAGAAAACACAACATATTGACAGTGGCAGGCTGGCATAAGGCTAGCCAATAACAAGTTTCAATATATGAAACAATGTGGTATTTCTGGATCCTAGCAGCAATATTTCAGCATCTCCCCCCTCAACATAATAAAACAAAGCCTCCCCAAAAAAAGCCTCCACTGAAAAGATCCACTTTTTTAAAAACAAAAATAAAGTGTATTTAAAATATATGTACTGCCAAAACCCGAACCGCAGGAAGAACTGATAATGGCCGGCCATTATCGCCAACGGCTGGTACCAAACAGCCAAAACCCAAAATGTTGATGCGAAAGAAGTTCCTTTCAGGCAATGGCCAGCTATTGTCAATAATTTCCAAGCTCCGGTGGCAAAACATCATTTCTGAAGATTGTCTGTGTCTTTGCGTATATGCAGTACACTCGTGGCGATCAGTGAACACGTCGTGAATGGAAACGAAACTGTAGGCGAGCTTCTGCGTGTTGCTCACTCAACACCTCCTCCATTCAAACGAACGGTCCCATTCCTCAGTCAGTTTGGCTTCTAAAACTGGAAAGCAAAAGTAATGGGAAGTAACTTTTAGCTAGCGGAGCTTAGCCATCCCGGATAATGGCCTGCTAAACAGAGCTTCTGCCGCTGCCACATCTGTATTTCGGGTTTTGGCCACTCGGTGCCAGCCATTATCAGTTCAGCCCACAATTCGGGTTTTGGCACGCTCCAGAGTCAACATCCCTGGAATAATCCACTTAACAATGACAACAAATTCTGTCCAGCTTACCTCAGTTAGTTCTTCTATTGTAGCTCCTCCTGACTTTTTAGCAACTTTCTCTTCTATTGTAGGTGGAGGTGCAGGCTTTAGGTTTGGCGGTAAGGGAACACCAGCCTTAGCACACATGGCAGCTGCATTAGCTTTGGCTATTTCAAGTAACTGTGCCTTATCTGTGAAAGGAAAAAAAAAAGTTTTCCTAAAAGCTATAAATTTTGTATTAAGTTTCGTATCTTAAAAACATTCAAGGCATCAATTTTCTGCCCTACATTATAGCTGTAATCAAACCCCTTTTCTGGCTCACTTTTCAAGTGGTGGTTCTCAAAGAATTGAGTTTCCACTGAAATATTACATAGTTAACGTTTTATAAAACTGTGATGATCATACAACCACACAAGATTCTAACACAAAAATCTGCCAAAGCCAATTTGCCAAATTATGACAATCTTAAAGGTGCTCTCCTGTTCTGACAATTTAAATCACTCTTTGAGCACAAGTTTCATCTTTTCTAGCAAGTTTTCGTTAAACTACAATCACTCCTCACCATTGTGTTCCTTAAGTGCTTCATCTACACCAGTACTATAGTCATCATATTCTAACCTTTTGGCTGTCTTCTCATTTGGTAAAGTGACATTTTTATACACATCTCCTTCACAAACTTTTAATCACTTTTTAGGAATTGTACAATTCCCCTCCACATGCAGTATGCACACAACTCATCTCTGCATACTACTTTTAAATCAGGAAAAAATAACATTTAAGATATTTCCTTATTAAATAAACTTATTTGTAACAATATATGTTGGAAGATATAGGACAATCAAATATACAACAATCTCATTTTTCACTTAACAGAACTATTCCACCTGTTTCTACGTTGTATTTTTGGTTAAAGACAACTCAATAAACATTCAAACAATGAGCTAGCCAAATAGCTCAGCAGATTACGGCGCTGGGAGTTTGATCCCTTGGCCTGCCATGCCAGCCCTAACCCTGGGGCACACTGAGATGGCAACTGAGACTTAGCATGGTGGTATACACCTGTGATCCCAGGCTGTAAAGAGGTGAATCACTATGAGTCCTATTTAGTACTAAGACCCACCCCTAAAATACCAAAAAAAAATTGGATCCAATATACTCTAAAACAGGACTTCAATATAATTGTGACTCATCTCTCTCTTTAGACTCCTCTCATCTTCTAGTTATCCCTGGAGCTTAATCTTTTTTTAAGCACAGGCTCAGCCTTTAAACAACCAAAAAATACTTCATTTGATTCACAATCACAAAAACTAAGGTTAGCTCATTTTCTGATACAAAATTTTCAAATGACTCACCCAAATCTGTCAGACGTTCTCTTTCAGAAGACCTGGATCTTTTACGTCGGATGGGAGATCTACTAAACCTTCTTCTTAAAGGTGTTCTTGACCGCCTTAATCTAACTGGAGATATACTGAAGCTTCGCCTTCTTACTACAGACCTTGATCTCCTCCGACGGCTGGGGGTGCGGCTCCTCCGGCTGGGGGTGCGGCTCCTCCGGCTGGGGGTGCGGCTCCTCCGGCTGGGGGAAATGCTAAAACTCCTCCTTCTACCCACAGACCTAGACCTTCTTCTACGGCTCAGAGAGCGGCTCCTACTCCGCCGACTTGGGGTTCGACTTCGGGCTCTTCCTGTCTTCCGATTATCCCTGGAGCTTGATCTTTTTCTTTTTCTTTCACGGGATTTGGATCTGTGCTTTGGAGATCTTTTGCGCTTCTCTTTTGATACAGATCTTCTACCTCTAGACTTTGATCTTGACCTGCTGCTCCTTCTCCTTCGTCTTGAAGGTGACCGTGAACGGGTTTGAGATCGATGAGACTTGGACTTTGAAGATCTCTTCCTTGCCCTAGAACGAGACTCACTGGTCCGCTTGCGCGACTTGTGTTCTGAAGACTTGGAACGCTTACTACGAGATCTTAATGAAGAGTCTCTTTTCTTTTCTTTCTCACCTTTGTCACGATTCTTATTTTTCTTGCTTTTCTCGTGTGTATCCTTAACTTTTACAACAATTTCATAATCATCCTTTTCCTCTGAGGATGATTCGGAAGCTCTTTCTGGTATACTAATTACAACTGGACTGGCACCTGATTTGTCACGTTCAACTTCACTTGGAAGTAAAGGTCCTTCAATACCAGCCCTAAGGCTTGTAAGACGTTCCATGTCCTTAGGAAGCAATGGTCTCACTAAATCTGCTTCATTAATTTCATCAATGTTAGCACAAAATCCTGAATCAGACACTATCTCTTTAGCAGGGACAGATACTTCTTTGTCTTCTCCAGTCTCTTTAGGGCTAACAGCAATTGGTAATGTCTGGTCACTCTCTTTTACAGATGTTTCTTCGGTATCCTTACTAACAAAATTGGATGGTAAATCAAGGTGAATGTCTTTAGCAGGCAAAGGTCCCTCTATGTCAGCTTCACTAACACCACTAGGGCTGGTAGAAATTACCATGTCATGTTCAGTATCTTGAGCAGTTAAAGAAATGTCATCATAATTATTAATTGCAGTGAGAGCAGGTGCAGTGACAAACTCAATGCCCCTACTAGCACCTGTTGTATCAGGTTCCAGAGCAAGTGGACCAGCAGAAGACAGAGATCCTTCTATATCAGTTTCACTAACACTAGGGCAAGTATCCAATACTATACCTTGCTTAGTTTCATTGATAGGCAAAATTTTCTCTTCACCAATTGTACTAACATTATCAGTGGTAGCAATAGATACTGTACTACTTTCCACTGCTGTAGCAATTAAATGATTATTTGTAGTAAGGTCTACATTTATACTATTTTCACTTTCATAAGAGTCACTCTTCAAGTGTCCTTCAGCATGTGGCTCTTCACCTGAATACAATGGGTTCTCCTGTATGCCAATCTCTGGAGCAAGATTTTGATCACAAGACAATGAATTCATCCCTTTTGCAACATGTGATGACATAACACTAGATTCTACTACTACTGGTGCAGGTTCTAAAGCTATCTCAGTTGGTATTAGTTGAGTCTGCTCTGAGACAGTGACAGCAGGCTCTGAAACAGTCACAGTATACTGCTGGACAGAAATGCATGGTTCTGAAACAATCACAGCAGACTGCAGGACTGGTACTGCTGGTTCTAAGACAGGCACAATAGGCTCAAGGGCAGAAACCGCTGACACAGGAATAGTTATATACTCCGGCTCAGTCACACTTGGAGGCTCCAAAACAGCCACAGCTGGTGGTTCTGGCTTTTGAATGGCAGGTGGTTCTGGAGCAGTCATAGCAGGTGACTCTGAAAAAGCCATAGCAGGCGACTGTGGAACAGTCATAGCAGGTGACTCTGGGACTGGGACAGCAACAGGTGACTCTACAGCAGCTATTACAGGAAACTCTGAGCCAGCCACGGCGGGAGACTCTGGAACTGCCACAGCTGACATCTCCTGAATGTTCTCTGCTGGCTCTGGAATAGTTGCTGCTGGCTCCAGCAGGGACATGGATGCCTCTGAGACATGTCCTTCAAATTCCATGGACTCCAATGTTTCTACTGTCTCTGTTACAACTGCAGGCTCTGATGTTAACACAGTTGCTTCAGCTGATATGGGAGTTTCAGATACCAAACAAGTCACCGGTCCCTCTGGAACTTCACTCTCCACTACTATGGCAGATTCAGCAGGTGTTGACGTAACTGAAGATTCTGGCTCTAGTGGTGATTCTGGAATAGTTACAACAGTCTCTGACACTAACACTGAGGGCTCTGATCCCGACAGTGAATAATCAGTAGGCACTGCTGAAGTCTCTGAAATCTCACTTTGATCCACAGGTGCCTCAGGATGTGATACACTCTCTTCAGGAGGTAATGCCGACATTTCTGCAGACCAAGTATTTTCAGCTGTCAATGCTGACTGCTCTGTGGACAATGCTGAACCTTCTGGTGGTTCTTCCGGAGGCAATGGTGGAGTCATTGGTGGCTCCTCAGGTGGCAATGGTGGCATTGTTGGGGGCTCTTCAGGAGGCAAAGGTGGCACCATATATGCCTCTGTATATGTATCAGTGTAAGAATCAGTGTAAGAATCAGCTGCCATAGACATCATTGAACGATCAGCAGTATAAGATGACATCATAGACCGGTCAGCTGCAGAGTATGATGACATCATTGACCGGTCAGCTGCAGAGTACGATGACATCATAGACCGGTCTGCACCCATAGACATCATAGATCGATCAGCCATTGGAGACATCATGGAACGCTCATAAGCTGACATCATAGAGCGCTCATAAGCTGACATCATAGAGCGTTCAGCCATGGGAGACATCATAGAGCGCTCATAGGCTGACATCATAGAGCGCTCATAAGCTGACATCATAGAGCGCTCAGCCATAGGGGACATCATAGACCTCTCGTAAGACATCATAGAGCGTTCATAAGATGACATCATAGAACGTTCTGCAGCATAGGACATCATCATAGAACGTCTAGATGCTAACATGAGGGGTCTAGGTGCTAACCTATATGGCCTAGGTGCTATCCTGTAAGACCTAGGTGCTATTCTATAGGGTCTAGGTGACATCCTATAGGGATCAGGAGTTAGTCTGTAGGGATCATGACCTAATCTATAAGGGTCTTGTCCTAATCTGTAAGCATCATGACCTAACCTATAGGGGTCATGACCTAACCTATAGGCATCCTGAGCTAACCTGTAAGGATCCTGAGCTAACCTATAAGGATCAGGAGATTTAGAATCCAACATAGCAGAATCCTGGGTACTAGATGCCAACATCTGGGCATCCATGGTACCAGACGCTAACATCTGAGCATCCATGGTGCCAGACGCTAACATTTGAGAATCCATAGTGCCAGACGCTAACATCTGGG
>PVJA010010830.1:0-23689 GCA_004027025.1 Myocastor coypus
TTTTTTTTTTTTTTTTTTTTTTTTTTTTTTTTTTTTTTTTTTTTTTTTTTTTTTTTTTTTTTTTTTTTTTTTTTTTTTTTTTTTTTTTTTTTTTTTTTTTTTTTTTTTTTTTTTTTTTTTGTCTTTTTGAGACAGGGTCTCGCTGTACAGTTCAGGCTGGCCTTGAGCTCAGTTTTGTAGCCCAGGCTGGTCTCGAACTTGCACTGATCCTCCCACCTCAGCCTCCCGAGTGCTGGGATTACAGGTGTGCACCACCACGCCCGGCTTATGTGTTTGTTATTAACTCTTATTTTTTTGTGTATTTGCTGTTATGAGTAGCATAACCCTGCTAGTATGAGAAGTCATGATCTTGGGTTATCCATCAGGCTTTTGAGTTTGTGCTTCCTTATACAAGGAAAACTAAAATGTTGCTATGTTAATTTTCTATATAGTGGCTATGCTGTATTCACACATTGCTTTTAGTAGGTGTTTAACTAATTTCCCTTAATTTTATAGGAAGAGTGTCAAGTCATCTGTTATGCTATTACCCTTTCCCAGGAGTCATTGTTTGCTCCATTATAACTCCAAGTCTGGGTCAACTCAGCAGAAATGATGATGTAGTCAATAGTGATGAGGGTCTTGGCCTCTCACATGACTTCAACGTGAATTTCCTTCTCTGCCTATTATTAACTTCAGACAGATAATCTTTGTTATATTAAGAATAACACAACCTTCTCTCCTAGGATAAATGATTTTTTTTTTTTTTTTTAAGTCAAACATGGATTCTGGATTTGGTAAGACCTAGACTGCTTAGGTTGGAGCTTGCCCTTGCCCTTACCCTTCTGGTGATTTTAGCCAAGTTACCTAATCTTCTAGTACTTTGACTTATTTATCTATAAAAGAGATTAAAAAAAAAAAAAGTAGGGCCCACCTAACTTATGGTACTCTTGTGGGAATCAAGTAAAATAATACACAATCAGATCGTAAAACATCGCCGGAGACACAGCAGTACATTTGAAATTGTTTTTGAATCTTGAAAATTACTTTGTTTTCATAAAATACTATGGACATTTCACATCTTTAGTAGTTAGAGTTGGGAATGATCTCAATCTTCTTTATCCTTGCTTAATTTTTGTTACTTTTGCTATCAAAATATATAATCTTTAAAAAATACATTTTCTCATGTGCTAGAAAAATGTAAAAAAGAACTGGACATCAAAGTCTAAGGACTGAAATGACCCAATTTTTAGATTTACTACATAGCTACTAAAATGGTGAGATTATTATCTCCACATGAAAGTGAAAGTTGGACAAAACAGAGTTTATTAATAGAGCTGCCCATCAGACCTTTTCTGGGTTACAGATCTTAAATGTCTGGCCGGTGTCTGAACACACACACTCCCCTCATCCTTACAGATCAGAAGCACGTCAGGCTTTTTCCTTAGTTTCGTAACTGCTTAAATGCTTTCTTGGTTTCCATGGCAATGGGATTTTTCTTTGTAATTATTGACATTTTCCTGTTATCACTCTTATGTTTACAACATCTTAAGAGCGGGGAAGAGTGAACAAGTTATCCTTGACAAGGGTGGGGAAGGATTGGAGGAGTGACAGCATCTTAACAATGGTGGAGAAGGCTAAACTAGAATTTCTTTTTGTCTTAGTTACTCTTGTTTCTGGGACAAACACCCGACACTCAAAATGAGGAAATGAAAGGGTTATTTAGCTCACAGTTACTGGAGGTTTCAGTCCATATGCAGCTGGCTCCCAAGCAGACTGGCACATGGCAGAGGGCAACCTTCTATGGTGGCAGGCAGAGAACAAGAGCACTGGGAGAGGTAGCAGCAGCTCATGCAGCTAACTTCTCTTCCTACCTTACATTGAAATGCTAATCACCTGTCCCAGGGGAAGGGCCGTGCCCATTTCCACAATAATCATTTATGAATTCCAGAAGCCACCCCAGGACTGCTTGAGGCTTGGGGGGACATCTATGCATAAACCATAACACTTTTGCTGAAATTAAATTAACCCAATTGAGAGCTGCCACCCACTACACTACAATCATCAGGACATGTAGCATTAGCAAATGAATTTTAAAAAAAACGGTACAGAATAGAGTGCCCAAAAGACGCAGATACATGTGGCCACCTGATCTTTTACAGGAAGTACAGGCAATATAATGAAGGGGAAAAAAGTGCAACAAAGGGGACAACACAGAGACATCCCCAGGCAAAATGAACACACATTATGTCCCTCATGCAAGCTAACTCAAATGTGCCACAGTCGAAATGTAAAACCTGGCCGACAACACCGAAGGAAACCAGGAGGGCAGTTGTTTTGCTGATGACTCTTCAGATGTAACAGTAAGGGCACAAATTAAAAGCCTCTTCTCTGTCAACACAAACAAATAAAAATCACTGTCAAGAGAATGAAAAGACAAGCGCAAAGTATTTTTTTAAATGTTTGTTATTTATTTAATTATTTGTTTGGTAGCAGGTCTCACTACACAGCTTGGCCTGCGTGATCCCCCATCTCAGCCTTCCCAGTGCTGGGATGATAGGCTTATGTCACCATGCCTGGTTTCAGTGGCCAGCACAGAGCACCTGGGATTCTGGGGCAGCATGGCGTGGAATACCAGGAATCAATCCTTGTGCTTGCTAGACAGATGCTTAGACCCCTGAGCTATCTCCCCAGCCTGACAAAGTATTTTTAAAAGACATATCTGATAAAAGATTGCAATCTAAAGAGTTGGCCAAATAGCTCTGTGAATTAAAGCACTTGCTTAGGCAGACACAGAGGCCAGGGTTCAATCCCCAACATGCCATGCTGGCCCTAACTCCGGGACTTGCTGAGACAGTGATTGAGACTGCATGTGGTGCGTGCGGTATACCTGTAACCCCAGCACTTGGGAGGCTGAACACAAGTAGGTGACTACATGTCCCGTCTATGTAGAGAGACCCTGTAGACTCTTACTAAAATACAAAAATGAATTAATTAATGAAAATAAGATATATAAAGAATTCTATTTTTTTTTTTTTTTTTTTTTGTCTTTTTGAGACAGGGTCTCGCTATGCAGTTCAGGCTGGCCTTGAGCTCACTTTGGTAGCCCAGGCTGGTCTCGAACTCACACCGATCCTCCCGCCTCAGCCTCCCAAGTTCTGGGATTACGGGCATGCGCCACCACGCCCGGCTATATAAAGAATTCTTAACACTGACCAGTAAGAAAGCAGACAATCAGACTAAAAAGGGGGCTAAAGATCTTAATAAATACTTAAAGAAAATGTACAGAAATGATCAAGTTACATAGTGAATATTTAAATTTTGAAAAAAAAATTGTTACAGTAAAAGGCACATCACCACTCTGAAGTGCCCTTCAAAGTGTTCCCTCTTACTTGGAATACACTTATACTGCTGCTCGTACCACCTTCTCAAGTCATCCCAGAAGTCCTTTTGCTGTGTCTTTATTAGATGTGATCAAAACTGTGGTGCATGCCACAGCCCAATGTCACCTGAAGGGAAAGGCAGGATCCTTAAGCATCACACTGGTGTCCCTAGCCACCTCATTCACTATGCAACTTCTGGCTCCTCTCCAAAGTCATGACCATGAGAGGTAACTGTTTTAAGTAAAATCAGGACATCCACGTAGCCAGGTCTGCTCATCTAAAAACATTCATGAGGGGCCCAGCGGGATGGCTCAGTGGTCTAAAGCGCCTGCTTGGGAAAGCTTGGGCAGCTTCAGGCACTGCGGTTCAATCCCCGGCACCACATGCTGCGCCAGCCCTGCACTTGGGGCAGGCTGAGCCAGCCATAAAAATGAGTGAATAAACAAATAAAGGTTCTGAAATAAGAAATAAATAAAATTTTAAAAATATATAAAAAAATAAAAACATTCATGAAAGAGGCCTGACCTGCTTCAGAATGTGGCAAGAAGGATGGGGTGAATCAATCTGAAGCTAAGGGAAGTATTGTGAAAGATATTAATGGCAATGTGTCTTGAATTATGGTAATGTCTTAAAATTTAAATGTTTACTTCATTTTTTATCAGTTCTCATGTAGAGGAAAAATACACATATGAAAACATGCTTCACATGATGTTTTACAGAAATGTAAATTAAAACAACAGAAAGATACAACTATACGATTATTGGAGAATGGAGTTTGTGCAACAATTTGAACTCTTCATTACCGAAATGAATACAAAATGCATAATGGCATGGTCAGCTTAGGAATGGCAGTTTCTCAAAAAGCAAAACATATTTTTAAGAAACTAAATGTATGCATACCATGAGACCCATCAATCGCTCTCTTTGGTATTTGCTCAGAACAAAGCTTATGTCCACGATACTTGCACAGAGATCCTTATTGCAGCTTTATTCGTAATTCCCAAAGTTTAGAAGCAACCAAGGTATCCTTCAGTAATAGATAGTTAAGTGAGCCGTGGCATATCCAGAAAATGTAATGTTATCCAGACTTGAACAGAAATGAGCTATCTGGCCCTGGGAAGACATGGGGGGTGCAAATTGTGAAGTGAAAGAAGACAATCTGGAAAGGCCCCGTGAATAGGCAAAACTAGGAAGACAACGAAAGCGCCTCTGACGGGCAAGGACCGGGGCAGGATGGAATGGATGGTTAGAACAAGAGGCTGTTTAGGACAGTGAAAATACTCTGTAGTGATACAGGGGGAAAACGAAACCTTCAACCTAAAACATAGCTGGGCCAGTTTATGTTCTCTAAAACCAAGGAATGAATTCTAGGAGCAAACACAGGTTAAGAGCAGAATATTTATTACGAAAAAGAAAGTTTCTGTCCGAGAGAAGGGACAGAAGGGGGACCGGAGCGGGTTGCCTCAGGAAGTTGCTTTTTGCAGGGGTTTTATAGAGCAAAATCACGTGGTAAGGCGGGTCAGAGGTGAAAGCCATGGGAACTGGCTTAGGTGGGCATGAGGTGGGCCAAAAACTATGGTCAACCAATGAGATTACAAGCACCATTACTCAGGTAAAATTGATTAAAGTTGGGATCCAATGGGAAAGCAAGTCACATAGCAAGTGGGAAAGAATACCACCTGTTGGGCTCAGGCTCCTGACTCTTCCAGGCTCTTTCAAGGTGATTGATACTTATTTAGCATATCAATCCCTGATGCCCAGCCTTAGTATATGGCTGCTTTTGTTTACTCTTGTCTGAGATCCGGACCATGGAGGAGGAGTGTCTGTCTGTAGTTGGAAAGTCACCTTGTCTTCCATGTTGTCCTAGAGGGCCTGGCCCTAACTGCCCATAATGTTTCTATCTCACTTAGCTACCCGCAACAGTAGGATGTGATGAAGGTGGGTGTGCTTGCTGTGCTTGTCCAAGTCCACGGCATGTCCAGTGGAACGAACCCAAATATAAGCTGTGGGCTTTGGCCGCCAGTGGAGTGTCAGCGCAGTGTCAGCTCAGCGCAGGCTCCTCAGGCGTTGGGGGTGTACCACTCTAGCCCTGGATGCTTATAACACGAGACACGAGTCAGTCAGACAGTGCGCAAGGGGCATCTCTGCACCTTCCTTAGTTTTAATGTGAACTCAAAACTGATCTGAGGGGAAAAAAACAATAGTCTTTTAAACAGAAATTCTGGAAGTAATGTCTTTTCTGAAGGTTTAAAAGGATTCATTCTAAACTTCCAAGACCACCTTTTTTTTCAAAATAACTTTTGGAAACATTACAGAGTTTTCCTGCAGTTACTAAGTTTTCTACTATTTCTTAAATTAACTCTGATAATTTATACTTTCCTAGAAAATCTTTCATTTTCAGAGTTTTTTATCTATGTAATATTTTCTATCTGTTCTTAGAGATAAATCTACGTTGTATTTGCCATTATACTGTTCTTCCTTTCCTATTCATAATTTTGATATATTTATTTTCTCTTTGATTAAACTACCTAGAGATTTGTTTTTTCCCAACAACCAATTTTCTGTTTTATTTATATCTTGACATCTCTTTTCCTATATACTAATTTGTGCTTTAAGGCTTTTCAAATTCCTATTTTGCTGCTCTTTTGAAAGTTGCTTTGCTGTATTTTCCTTAACATCATGAGCTGAATGATTTTTATTTTAATTTTACTTTCTTTAATAATAAAAGCATCAAAAGCCATGGACTTCAAGCACAGAAGAGAGTTTTGTTTATCTTCTCCATGTTTTATAGATGAATTACATTTTAATTTTTTGCTTATTATTGTATTCAATCTTTTTAGTACATGTTTGCTGTCATGTAGAATCAGCACATGTACAAAACATATTAAAAACACAAAGTTCATAAATATTAAATATTTTAAACTTCATTTTTAAAAACAGCCTATTCTTCCCATATTAGAAAGACGACCTTGACGGGAACAATTCCTTGCAGCAGCTTAACTGTAAACCTTCAAGTTTATGCCATGCAGTATATTTTCCATTAACCATGAGCTGCTTGGGTTTATGGCCACTGATCATATTTCAAGGGTTCAATGGCTACATGTGAGTAAGGGCTACTGACACCATGCACACAACATGGATCCAGAGCACTCTGTCACCAGAGCAGGCTCTCCTGGCCAGTACCACTTGATCTGGACACTGAGACCCACTGGGCCCGAGTGCAGAGGAGAATGGAGGTACCTAGTGTTTTCATTCCTCTAGGGAAGAACTAGCTTTTTCTACCTCCTGCTCAGAACACATTAAAGTTTCAATTGTTATCTATGCAGATTTCCATTCGGAATGTTAGTCTGCATATATGACAGGAAGACTTTCTTCAGTGATGTCCTACTGTGTGACTTTTTCCTTCCCACTCGTCTGCCTTTCACCTTGGCTTACATTTTAATCCCTTGCCTTTCCATATTACAGTACTTTGGCCTTTGTCTTCTATTTTACTTTTTCAGAAAAATTTCCCAAGCTAGTACTTCATATCACTGAGTTCCTTTCATATATGTGCCAAAATTATGTTTCTTTTTCCTATAACAATATTTATTTTAATATCATAAAATAACAAAATATCATATGTAATTTCTCTCATACAAATCTACTTGAACATCTTAGCCCTTTTTCTTAATCTTTTCTCTTTATTCCTTTTACTTCCTGCTTCATAGTTTCTCCCATGTCCTAGCATGATAGTTCCCACTCTTTTATACTATTTTTCTAGGAACTCTAATTTTTTGGTTATCCCCAAAGAAGGTTATGAAGGGCTTATATTTGACAGTAACAGCCCACCTTCGGTCCTCATCCATCTCCTTCTTAATTGCAAAGGTCTACACCTCCAGCTCTCCTCTACTCCATCCTGATTTAAGTTTCCACCCATGCCAACCTTCTCTTCATGGACGCTTACCTCTGGAATGTAATGTTTTTCTGGTCACACTCTTTATTGGATGGTTGTTTGTTGGCTCTTACTTGCATAGACAACCTGAAAGTGTGGAAGGCCACTGACACAATGCTCATGAAGGCTACAGCACCGTGACAGCGGGGTTAAGGCATGGTTCTATGATTTTTGGTTGGGCCAAATTCTAGCGCTCTGGGTTTCTGTGTCTGTCCCCGGATACAAACGCCAAGTTGGGGAATGCCACAAATCAAAGAGAAAGTTAGACTGTCCTGACCAAGCTCTATTGGCCTCATGTGTTCCAACAATTACTCCTAGAGTCTGGGAAGATTTTCTGTAGGGTTTGTTTTTCAGTCTTGATAGTGCTCACATTTTTCTGTCTTAACAGATATTCAAGAAAAAACTCCAAGAGGCCTCCTCAGGACAGCCCCCTGCTGTAGTTCTCAGGATGACTGTCCAATATGTGTGGCCTGACATGAAGGAGACTGCTTAGAACATTCTGTTTCCATCTCCTCCAGAAGAGGATACCATGCAGTGCTTTGAGCCATTGGTCCCACTTTTTCCTGGGGTGCAAGTTTAAGAGTGCAAGGTTTTCAAGATGTGCAGAAGTCATACAACCCAGAGCTTGCTCAGAGGAGGCTCCAGCTGACCTGGGAAATTCTTCGGGAAGTTAAACAACACTGGCTCGCTGCAAGTTCTGGGCTTCTGTCCTTCCTTGCTACCTATGTGTGAGCAGTGATGTTGTTCATCTCACTGGTGGGAAGGTTCTGTCTTGGGAGCTGGCGCAGGCAACAGAGTAACCCACCCTAGCAGTCAGATTTCATTTTTAACCAGACACCAAAAGATAGTTACTTTGCCTGGTGCTTTTCTTATAAAATAAACATATTTGTAATATAGAAGATAAATTTAGGGCTGGGAAGATAGCTCCGAGGCACAAGTGCCTGCTGGGAAAGTGCAAGGTCATGAGTTTGAACCCTGGTCCCACAAAAAAAAAAAAAAAAAAAAAAAAAAACCAACCCAATCATCTACAAGCTATGTAAAGAGGCACAAACTTTATCTTTCTTACTCCTATCTTTATACTTTTATCATGAAAGTGCTATATACAAGCCATGGAGAATATAGTCTATTTCTATGTATATCAAAAAATATATAAGGACATTTATAGGGCTCCAGGGATGTGGTTCTATGACTTGCCTAGCACAGGTGAAGCTTTAGGTTCACTTTCGTCACACACACACACACACACACACACACACACACTAATAATAATAATAATAATAATAATAATAATAATAGTAATATAGGCAATAGAATCTAGACATTCACTTAATAGTCAGCCACGTAATCTTGAATGTAGGGAGCAGCAGGAGTGTGGGGGGGGGCAATCGCACCCGTGCCGCTAAAGCAAGGCCAGCCATAAGAGCATGGCGTCAAGGTGAGCCGCGTGAACAAGCTGTTCCAGCTCGGAAAATGCAAGGTGCCTGAAGTGAACCAGGCAAATAAGTTGCTAGACAGGGGTCTCAGCTGACATGACCCTCCTGCCTGGGCGAGTAAATGCGCTGCAGGGGTCGGGTAGTTCTCTCTCTCCCAAGTCTAGAGGAGGCTCCGCTCTATCTCTGCAGCTTAACTCTTGTTTTCCTTCACCATCTATTGTTTGCTCTCAGGATTTTCCAGAGCTATGCTGGATAAGGCACTTTAAGATGTCGTTAATTGGGGCTGGAGAGATAGCTCCAAGATCCGAGTGACTGCCTAGGAAGATCAAACAAGGATCTGAGTTTGATCCAGCCCCCATTGAGCCAGCCACCGAAACCAGATGTGGCAGTGCACGCATGTAATCCCAGTTCTGGGGAGGCTGAGATAGGAGGATCACTACGAGTCTGAGCTGCATAGAGAGACCCTGTACCAAATAAATATGAATAAATAAATAAGTGAATTCATCGGTTGTTAGGATGCTACACCATGTTAGCTATGGAAAACGCAGAGATGGTTCCTGTCTTCAGGAAACCCAAGTTCTTGCAATTACAGAGATGGACACAGAGACCATCACGAACAGGAAAGAGGTACATCTTGCAGACAGACAGGTTAGAGAAGACCCTCCAGTGAGGGTAAATCTGTACCGTGTCTTTAAAAATGATTATGTGGTGGAGAAGTCAGAGTTTGGAGTCTAAGCAAACAGTACTCTCTCAGAGATGGTGCTTACAACTTCCCGATCAACCAATAAGTATTAGTAGTTATTACTTTTGTTCTCATATTATTATGATGCTAGTTTTTTTTTTTTTCCTGGAAAACATATTCAGTTAATATACAGCAAGGTAAGGCTTCTTGCTGACAGTGACTTGATGAACTACTTGAAATAATGCTTGTGACCCAGGACCCTAAATTACTCTTCAGCAAAACCACGACACTTTTCTTCCAGTTGGTGCGGTAGAAAATAAGAAATAAGAGCTCTTACTTTGAAGCCATTGCAGGAGAAATTCCTCCCATAAAGGACCCTGATGCCTATTTTATCTCCAGTATTTCAGTAACAAAAAATTAAAGACAATGAAAAATAACTTTCTGGGGACTGACATCCCATCCCACAGCATGTTGTAATTGTATTTCTTTTTGTTCTGACTAAAATAACAAATCCTATGTTAATGTAGCCAAAGGCGACCTGGAAGGCGAGAGCTGTGCAGGAGCGGAATTGTAAACGCTGGATTGGGATAGCAGGAAGCGCATGCTCTGCCACTGTGCTCCGAAAATAGAAAACCTATTTAGCACTTTGTAAAACACGCTAAATGAAGTTTGCTCTCTCCTGCAGATAGAAATTTTGCTTCATTTTGTGCCAGCGAAATTTTTGAAAATTGCATGAGGAGAGAGCAATTTTTGGCACTTTGGCTAGGAGTACAAAATGTTAGCAAATGGTGCTGAAAGGATCTTAAGTGTAATGTTGGAATAATATTCACACAACACTGGCTGCATCTTCATTTTTATCCTATTTACATATTCACAGGAAAAATGCTTAGCAGTTATTTGTCTAAAGGAGCCTATTTAAGGGGAAAATGGCATTCACAATTTTTGAATGCATTAGTCAAGAAGGTTGCTGTGAATAGCAGTTCATAAAGGGAAATATCATTTCAACTATCATAGAGGGAGGAAGGTATAGGTGGAGGAATTCTGGACATCAACATTAACTCTCGATGCAGAAAGAAAAGGAAGAGGGTCGAGCAGCAGGAGCTACGCACTGGAAATTTCCACAGATCATGGAGATGTTGAGTGCCACAAAAGCTATGCTAGACTGTTAATTTCAACATTTCTAATATGTCTCTCCTAATTTGTGACTACTTACAGTACGGAAATGGAGGCTCATTGGGATGAGAGGAATATGCTTTTGTTAATAATATGATTTACAAACATACACACATGTGAGACTGGGTGTGGTGGCCTGTGCCTGTAATCCCAGCTGTTTGGAGGCTATAAACAGGTGGATCACTACAAGTCCAATCTAGTAGTGAGACCTTGAACATCCTGTAGAACCTTCCCTAAAATAAAAAAAAAAAGAAAAAGAAATAATATGATTGAAGACAGCTATCTTCTATCTTATGGTACATGAATAGAAACTGGCACATAAGTAGAAAGCTATTTCTTGCCCACAAAGAACTTAAAATCAAGTTAGAGAGGATGTACTGTATTCATGAAATTGTAAACAGACATTTAGGAAATACAGAGAGGGAGCGCTAACCTCTAGGTTCAGATTGGCTTCGCCATAAGCAGATTCTGAGATGACGCTTAGAAAGCACATTTGTGAAAAGAAGTGGTGGAAATAGAATTGTGCAGAGATCAAGCTAAAGGCTTTTATAAGATTTTTTTTTCTGAGCCATTGTAGGTCCAACTGCAACGCAGGCCTGACAGACCCAGGCTTTCCTGGCCGAGACTTGGGTCCTAGAATATATTGGTGGTAGAGTTCTCTCACACTAAGCCAAAAAAGGTTGTCTTTTACCAGTGCCTGGATCAGTCACTAGATGTTGATCCTCCTAGAGAGGGAAGGGTAGGAGATCCAAGGGGAAGCTTTGCAGACAAACAGGACCCTCCAGGAGCAGAGAGTTGACAATGCCCTGCTGGGGTCCTCCTCACTCTTGGAGAACAGCATACCTCTTCTTAAAATTTATTTATTTATTTATTCATTCATTCATTCATACAGGGTCTCACTACACACTTGGACTCATGGTGATCCTGTCTCAGCCTCTCCAGTGAGGGGTTGCAGGTGTACACCACCATGCCTGGTGTAGGTGATTGGCATGGCACAGGCAGCATGCAGTACCAGGGACTGATCCTGGGTCCTTGCACTTTCCAGGCACGTGCTTAGAGTGCTGAGCTATCTCCCCAGCCCAACAGCACATCTTTGAAGAGGTATCTGTTGCTACAGTTTTGAGCCTTGCACACCGCTTTTTTGTTTTTTTTGTACAGGGTCTCACTACCAACTCATAGTGATCCTCCTGCTTGTACATCCCAAGTGCTGGGATTACAGGCATGTGCCACCATGCCCAGACTCCATCGCCAGCTCAGCGCAGTCCAGGGGGGGATTAGTGTGGCAGGCGAGGCCAGGAACAGAACCCTGGCCCCTGAACTTCCCTAAGCAAGCGCTTAATCCACTGAGCTATAATGCCAGCCCTAGCACACTGTTTTTGTGTTACTCTTTTAGCATTCATATTAAAACATGCATTAATGAATTGGAATGAAAAATTCGACAGAGTTCTCTTAAGGGTTCACAAGGCACTAAGAGTATGTACCGACATGAATATAGGTAGCTCCATATAGAGGTAGCCCGTGGACTATGTTCTACTATCATGTTTTATCAGTACATTTGTTATATTCTTCATAGCCTATTAGCTCTATATTAATATTACCTTTTTCCTTCAGACCACAAAACCACATTTTGTGGTTGAACATGTTTAGGGGTACAACAAAATAGCCAATTAGTTCAATTCCTTGTGACTTGAGAGTGACTCATCTCAGCTGATTCTGAAAAGAGCCGGCTTAGTGTCGCAGAAATGCCCATAGACTGTGGATTTCATCCCAGGCCAGCTGTTAGCAGCTGCTTATGCAGTCACAGAGCCCACTTGTGCATCCAGAGAGCAGCAGGACTTCCAAGGGACGCCGCTGTGCCCGTACCCCTTTGTTATTTGATCCTCACATTTGTCTGTCAAGAAGAATAAAATTCAAGCAAAGCTACAACAAACACTAGTCCCATATTCTCTTCTACATGGCCCTCTTTCATTCCCCTCAAGACCTCTGTGTAGTAGAGGTTATTACTGTTCCAGTTTTCAGATGAGGAAACAGAGAATAAGTGGTTAGAGATTAAGAAGAAAAATTTGTGACTCCAAACTCATCCCCCTTCCCACTCTACAGCTGGTTTATCGCTCCACCATCACCCACAGGTATCTCCTGCACGTTTTCTGGAGCTTGTAGCTCCATGAAATAGTAATGTTTTCCCCTAAAACATTTCTGTGGTCCAACAAATTTAGAAATCACTAAGCTAAACATAAACAGAGTTTTATTTTTATTTTTTTAAACACAGGAAGTCTCAGGACATGTTTGAGCTACTGTATCCTGTGAATGTCTAAACAGCTCAAAGGCAGAGGTTTCCAAAATTGACTTGACCACAATTTTTTTTTTCTCTCTATGAATTTCTTGCAAAACTAAGGATTCACAGAATGAAGAATGAGCAATTCTACTGCACAGGACTCAAAACAACGTTCCTTTACAGCTATAGGTTAAGGAAGTCCTATTGATACAGCATCTTGTGTCAGGTCTATTTGAGGATGGGTTTTTATTGTGAAAGGGAGCAGGCTCCAGCCTTCCAGGTGTGCTCCACAGACAACAGAGAGGTGCTTCACCCATGATTTTCAGCTCAGTCAGGTTTACCAAGACAGCGTCAGGAGGCACAACCATCTGGAAGACTAAGTTCAAGGATTCCTTTGGCCACTTGGATGTGAAAGGACACAAAGGTAGGGAATTCAGAGAGAAAATGCTTTTTATACAATGGTGATATTATGCATAACTAATTATAGGTTTGTTCAGTCTCTGAAAAATTGAGAATTGCCATGAGAATCAGTAGCTTCTAAATGAAAAAAAGATAAATTGAAGGATTTATATTCAGGCATACACATGCAGAGCTATGGACAAAAAGAAAACCCAAAATTCTTATCATGTGGAAAAACACCCTGGTAGAAACAGCCATGTCTAGAATACATTTGATTAAAAAGTAAAATTTCCCAATTTTGCTTTTCCCCCCTATTTTTAGAAATGACTCTTGCGTGCGTGTAGGGTTCACCTCACCTATGCAATTCAATAGCAATTCCTTCCCAGAGTTACGCTGGCTCTGCCTTTGCCCATGGTGTTGAGGTGTGGAGATCTCCGATTTGCTCCTGTTGGACTCTTCTCTTTGGACTTCTGTGCCGCTGGGCTGCTATCACTGAGAGCGCAGCAGTTCCTGCTGGAGAAAAAGGGAAGATGGATGACTAATGCAAAGCCACTAATCCATGACACCAGAGTCTCCACGTCCTCCAGAAGAATGGCGTTAAAAGGCACGTGGGTGGCAAGTCAAGGGCTGGTTTCTATTAAATTTGCCATAAATCTCCCAAGCTTTGGAGGAAATGTCAAGCCTTGTGGTAAGAGTGGTAACAAATTAGCAACCCAGAGAACTTAAAATTCCATGCTGGAAAGAAGTTCTGCTCTTCTTTGAAGATTTCTACTCAAAACACCCAAATATGATTTCCTATATCCTCCTAGGAAATGGTTGAAAAGACTTCTCTCAGAAAAATTATTTTAAAAAAAATGAGGTGATGAGTGAGGCAGTTGTCTGACATACCCACACTATCCAATACAAAGCACGGTAGTGGAAATTGAGGAAAAGCCCACAGGCAGGGACAAGACTCAGGTCAAAGAAGACCCAGGACAGTGGTTACTGGGCAGTGTGAGCTGTGTTCATGGTAAGGGTGAAGAAAAGAAACAAGAAAAATGGCTGACGCTGCAAAAAGACGATTCACAGTTGTTCAAATTCAAATCTAGAAATCCGTTCTCGCAGGCCAGAGCAGATGGCCTCCTCCTGAATATTGGTTGTTGTCACTTGTCACGTTATTCTGTATCTCCTCCCACCTCTTTCTACTCTTTTATTTTCCCTTGTAGGTTTTGGATAGTATATATAATTAAGATAATAAAGTTGTTTGAAAAGACAGACTATCTCTTAATCCAAAGGTTCAGTTTACATGCAAATGAGTCCCAAACAGTATCATGATAAGGTGTACACCCTGGTAAATTTTTATGTTAAAATAATATGTATTACTTTATGATGTTGTCTGCCATTTGAATTGATGCTATGAATTGCCTGTGCAGGGCTATTGCCCAGTTGTTATAGGAAAGTGCTTGTAGTTTTATTATTGACTTTTAAGAACTTATTCTATACTAAGGATACAAATGCTTTGTTTTCTATATATTTTTTATGTATTTCAGTATACTACTTGGGTATGTACAAGATATGGAATACTTCCTTTTTCTGCTAAAAGTTGAAAGATATCACAGAAAAATTACCTCAAAAGAATGGAAAAATGTTAATTAACTGGTAACAAAGTATAACCAACCCATTATTTGAATTATTTTAATTTTTATGCTGACCCAGTAGTCAATTTCTAAAACTCTGAAAACATAATAGGTGTTGTATGTAGTACTACTTAAAATCCCAAATAAAATCGAAACTGCCTTAGAAAAACATTATTTTTCATTTCAGTTGTTTCCTGAAGAACAAATTTGGTTTTCATTCCTTTGTTCTCCCATTGTTTGAGATGTGAAAGAAAAATTGTGCGAATTAAACTTAAATTTAAAGCACACACACTCATACAGATAATCACTCAAGCATGCACTGCAGTAAGTCTGTGGACAGAATAAAAATGTTTCCCATTTTCTCTTTTTGTTTCCACTCTCTCTGCAGTTTTGACAGCACCATTAGTGTTGGTGTGCGAACACAATTGGGTTGAATTCTTTAGCAGCTACAACACCATGGTTTGGAGATTTCCCAATTCCAATAACAATAAGATGAAAGTGGCTACCGTGCCAAGCAAAGGGTTCCACACTTCTTGAGAATTTATCTGATTTAACACAACAGTTCTGCAGTGACAGGTGCTGTGCTTATCTCCATTGTACCAGTGGCAAATGTAGGCACCACAGGCGTAGCCACCTCAGCAAGCTCGAGTGGTAGTGTGACAGCTATGAGGTCTACCTGGGCCTCACTGGTGCCGGGAACCATGTGCTGACAACCGTGGTATCCTGTGCCTCAAAACACAAGAAAACAAGCAAAGAGAGATGTTATCACACTGAGTGTTTGTTGTTATTGTTTTAAATGTATCAGTTAGTTAATTAGGTTCTTAGTAAGAAATTTAGAACACTAATTTATGTGGATGAACTCCATTTGTCAGAGTAAAAATGGATCCCAAGCAGCCTCGGAGCTGAGGAACAGCTTTTATTTTTTGCTAAAATCTGTGAGTCAACCACTTTCTGATCCACCTTGGGCTGCTCTGAAATCTGCTGTCTTTTTTTTTTTTTTTTTTTTTTTTTGTCTTTTTGAGACAGGGTCTCGCTATACAGTTGAGGCTGGCCTTGAGCTCACTTTTGTAGCCCAGGCTGGTCTCGAACTTGCACCAATCCGCCTGCCTCAGCCTCCCGAGTGCTGGGATTAAAGGCGTGCGCCACCACGCCCGGCTTCTGCTGTCTCTCTTTGTCATTGTCTGAGATCTCGCCCTCCTGGTGCCTGGCTTTCCACAACTTCTTCTTCTTATTGAAGTAAGCATCAGTGAGGTGTTTGGGGATTTCATTTTGCTGATATCAATTTTTGTGGAGGTGGCAATGACAAATTTCTGGTGTGTTCTTTGTAGAGGAACATGATTAAGGCTAAGAGGCCCAGTCACAAGTAGCAAGCCACTATCTTGAGCATTTTAACATTGGAAGAAGAGTATTGCTAGATGAAAAGTGAGAAAATCTGAGGGTCTCAAATCTGGTTTATTTAACAAATTATGCATTTAAGTATCAAGATCCACAGAGAGGACAACCTGGTACTTGAGCTCAGATTCCAACAGGGTGGAAAGATAAATAAATAGATATGTCTTGCCAAGGAAGAGGTGCCGTTTCTGTTAAGGCAGAGGACAGGCCAGAGAAAGGTAAGTGTGGTATTGGGGATCCAGCAATAGGGACAGGGATGGCGTTGGAAGAACACGTGGAGCTGGCCTTAGAAAGGAGCCAGTCCAGTCCTGATACACTCCTGCACAGGAGGCTCAAGCCAAGCACTGCCTTAGCATTTGCTTTCTCACTTATTCTCAGCAATAACCTGTGAAATTAACACCATGATTATTTGTACACTACAGACGAGCAAATTCAGAGCAAGGAGGTGACATCTGGAAGTCAGCAAGCTAGAAAGACGCCACAGAGTGGAGCTCAGGCCCTCCTCCTCCTCCTCCTTACGAACAACACAGCCTCTTTTTTCTTCTGACACAGGAAGAAATAAAGGTGTAGTGGGAAATGACAAAGATACTTTTATCAGTGGGAGAGAAATTACACTTAATGGGATCTGTTTCTCTATGCAGTTGGAACTTAGGCTATTTGCCCAAAATGACAGAATAGGAGGGAGATAGGAAGACAGTTGTAAACAGTCACATCCAGCTAGGAGTTGACTAGAAAAGAACAAGCTTAAATGGTTTGCAGAACAATATTGAGAGTGCAAATGAAAAAGGAAGCCTTATTTTGTAATGAAACTATGTGCTCAGATAGTGAATGTTATACAAACAATGGCAACTGGGAAAACTGTCTAGGGAAAATTTACAAAGACGGAAGACTAAGGTCTCCACCTCTCAATTCTAGAACATCACAGAGGGTCCAAGCCAGCTTAACTTTCACATTTAAGGAAAAAAATCAGAACTTCAGGAGCCTGGAGTTACTAAGCTACTGCATCAGAAAGTCTCATCTTTCTCCCTGGTATAATCATGGGCCATGGAGGCAGGGGAGATAGGTCCGAGGCACAAGTGCCTGCTGCGCAAGTATAAGGTCGTGAGTTTGAACCCCGGTCCCGCAAAAAAAAAAAAAAAAAATCATGGGCCACGCAGTGTGGTGGGACTCTGTATAAGGCTTTTCTGTCAGCGCAGTGTTCGTGTAGGAGTTGAGGCCTGGATAGCTAGCCTCTTTCCTGGTGGGAGCAGGGCTGAGGTGCATGCTCTGAAGCTATAGCCACAAGTTGTAGAACGCAGCATTCACCGCATCAGTGTTTACAGCGGTGAAGAACCCTCCCTTCCCTGGGAGGAACATGAGGAGCTAGCCCCAGGTTGGCAGTTAGCCAGGAATGAAGGACTGCTGTAAACACCAGAGCCTACTCACTCTTTCTTTCTTTCTTTCTTTCTTTCTTTCTTTCTTTCTTTCTTTCTTTCTTTCTTTCTTTCTTTCTCTCTCTCTCTCTCTCTCTTTCTTTCTCTTTTTTTTAGAATTTTATTTTATTTTCTTGTTTCAGAACTTCTGTTTATTTATTTTTATGGCCAGTTCAGCCTGCCCTGAGGGCAGGGCTGGTGCAGCATGTGGTGCCAGGGATTGAGCCGCGGTCCCTGCAGCCGCCTAAGCTTTCCTAAGCAGGCGCTTTAGACCACTGAGCCACCCTGCCCGGTCCCCAGAGCCTACTCTTTCTATGAAAGAGTCTAAGTCACAGACTAAGTCATCTGCAGGGCGCAGGGCAGGCAGGAGGAAGACAATCTCTCATGTTAACCTTACCCTAACTCTGACTCCTTAGACATAATCTGAGGGCACCAGAGACACCAATAAATTTAAACTGCTTCATCTCAGGCGCTGTGCCAGGTAATAAAGGAAAGCTAGTCTACAATATGGTCTTGTTGAGAACAGAAAGGAATCTGGGATGCAACACTCCTATTTTGATTGACTTGTGGCTGTGGAAAAACTGCATCTTGGGGCCAGAGACATAGCTCAAGGGCACAAGTGCCTGCCTGGCAAGTGCAAGGTTGTGAGTTCAAACCTCGGTCACACAAAAAAAGACAACAACAAAAACTGCCTCTTCCTTCCATCATCAAGCTATTCTTGAATAGCTTACTGAAGTATTTTTGACATGACCAAACTGTAAATTGTACATTCTACAAACCTTTGATGTGCTACGCATCTTCATCTTTCAGACTAACACTGTTATAAAGACAGTGTAAATCTGTCACCCCCGAAATGTCCTCAGGCTCCTTTGTGACCCATCTTACTCTTTATCACAGTGCAGCTCGAGTCTCCTGATTGGGTCTTCTCTCCCTTTTATTTTACACCTTGCTGCCTATGGCCTCGCAAAAGTTACTCCATTTCGATCTTGCCATCTCCATAGTTCATATAGTGCTACCTTCTAAACCAAGCAGGGTAAGGATGAGTGATTATCAAGCAAATGTCTAGAGAGATAGCTACTATAACAGGGAAAAGTGAATGAGCTACACATTAGAAAGCTATTAATCATGATGACAGAAACCTTGGGCCTGATTCCCATGAAATATTGTGTGCTGTGTCTAATAGGTTAGGCAGTAAGACCTCTGGTCCTGTAGGAATCTTTAGCCTGGCCCCCCTTTCTCCCCATTTCTAATGTTCATAGCTCTACCCTCAGAGATGCACTCTGGCTCTAAGCAGGAGAAATGTAAGTACAAAGTAAACATAAAACTGTCTTTGTAGGAGCTGGGGAGATAGCTCAGTAGAATAAGTGCCTGCCTGGCAAGCACAGGGTCTTGAGTTCAATCCCTGGTACTGCAAAACAAAACAAAACAGCTATGTACACCAAAGCATCTACATTTATTTAGTCAGTGATGCAAGATGAAGTGGTGAAAAAGAACCTTTGAATCCTATAAAGTCTATAAATAAGAAAAGGATGAAGAGGAATGTAATTCTGTAGCACATTCCACATGTGTATACTCTCACTATTAGAACTAAAATTACCGGGGCCTGGCAGGATGGCTCAGTGGTCTAAAGCGCCTGCTTAGGAAAGCTTGGGCGGCTGCAGGAACCGTGCTTTGATCCCTGGCACCACATGCTGCGCCAGCCCTGCCCTCAGGGCAGGCTGAGCCGGCCATAAAAATAAACAAAAAGTTCTGAAACAAGAAAAAAAAATAAAATAAATTTTTAAAAAATTATTAAAAAAAAAGAACTAAAATTACCCAAGGGGGGGGGGAGAAAGAGAGAGAGAGAGAGAGAGAGAGAGACAGAGAGAGAGACAGAGAGAGAGAATTTCTAGTATTGCTAATATATGTATACTGGGCTTATTCGTAAGTTGAGCTGTAGCTGTGACTATAAAAATATACAGTCTACAGTATAAAATTGTGATTATATACTCTAAAGAAATATTGTCTTTAAACCATTTAAAATATGAAACATCTGTTATTCATATCCATGGAGACGAGAAATTTAAGTGACAGCAAGAACATTTAAGTTGGACACACTGAAAAGGCCGGAACAGTACCAACAGGAAAACTAAGGCAGACACAGAGCGTCTTTCTCACTGATGCTGGAGGCACTTTTGAGATGATTTTAGAGATGCCATGTACAGACTTGAGGCTGATTCTTAGAGCTAGGGAGATGATTTTAAATTATTTTTAATTTATTTTATTTTATTTTATTTTTCTTGTTTCAGAACTTTTGTTTGTTTGTTTATTTATTTATTTTTATGGCCGGCTCAGCCTGCCCTAACGGCAGGGCTGGTGCAGCATGTGGTGCCAGGGATTGAACCGTGGTCCCTGCAGCTGCCTAAGCTTTCCTAAGCAGGTGCTTTAGACCACTGAGCCATACTGCCGGGCCCCGGGAAATGATTTTAAAAAGGAAGTGGTATATGCTTGTAGGATATGCATTTAAAATGGCAGTTTCTACCACACAAAACGATGTATTTAAATGCGAGGAATTTATAGGGATAAGTGAGTATCACAACATGAACTTTTAGAAAGCTTTCAATGTGTGAAGCTACACTTCAGCCTCTTTATCTAGAATCATGTTATTGTCCCAGACTGTGGTTTGAGCTATTTCTCCCCTAAATAGGGATTAAGCCAGGGGGACCACCCCACCTCCTGGGACTCTAATTTTTTTCTGAGCAGAGTGGGCACCCCTGGTTTCACCTCTCACTGGTGAAATCTATCAGAAGGAACTGCAAATTCATTAGGGCCTCCTTCAGTAGGCTTTCTCAGTTGGTTGGAAAACCTCAAAGGTAGAGACTTAATTAGAAATTTTAACGTTGGCTTTCAAAAAGAAGTCACAATATCCAGGTATTCACAGAAGGGAGATGGTGAGCCACTCACAAAAGAGTTTCCTGCTAAACGTTCTTTAGTT
The DNA here is from genome assembly GCA_004027025.1 of Myocastor coypus. Taxonomy (NCBI): domain Eukaryota; kingdom Metazoa; phylum Chordata; class Mammalia; order Rodentia; family Myocastoridae; genus Myocastor; species Myocastor coypus. The sequence goes on from PVJA010010830.1 coordinate 20,647, forward strand.
GCATAGGGTATGTCTCACTAATTGGGGCGATGACCAAGCTGACTCCTGCGGCCAGCCCATAGCCCACGGTGGCTGCCTCCATTAGGAATGGCAATGCACCTTTTCTGTGCACTCTGAAAGGTGCCCAGTGGGGAGGCCTGAGGAGCTGCCAGGGGCCTTTGTGGAGAGGGCAGGTCTGTGCAGGCCATGAGCAGCCTCCAGCTGAGTGAGCCTTTCTTCCTCGGGAGCGCATCCAGAGGATTCCATTAGAGGAAGTGCTGCTTCAGGCACGCCACAGCCACCTTTAATGACTTCCAAGCAAGGAAATGAGTCTCCCAAATCAATTAAGGACACTCAATTAGGTTACTCTGGCTGATGGATCCCAAGTGACATCAGAGGATGTGAAGTGTGGTTTAATGTCCCTCCACTCTCCTGGTGGCAGGGCCCAGGGACTCAGTCCCCCGAGTTCGTAGCATTACAGCACCCAGAGCCCAGTGGTCAGTGCCAGCCCATGCCTGGTCACAGAATGAGTGCCTCGTTAACGTGCGCTGAGTATAAATCTTTTTTTTTTTTTTTTTTTTTGGTCTTTCTGAGACAGGGTCTTGCTATGCTGTTGAGGCTGACCTTGAGCTCACTTTTGTAGCCCAGGCTGGTCTCAAACTCATACCAATCCTCCTGCCTCAGCCTCGGAAGTGTTGGGATTACAGGTGTGAGCCACCATGCCCTGCTTGAGTATAAATCTTAACTCATCTCTTTTATCCAAATTTGGTATCTGAGCACTCACTTGGGAGTTCAGGAACTCCAGGTGTACCTGTTTTCCATAATGAAAAAATGTTGAACATTGTTAATATACATTTTAAACCACACAGGTGTTTTTAATAGCAAAATGCTAGTTAATTTGTTTTTCTGTGTGTGCCTCTGATAAAGAATGCAGGTAGAATGAATCAAAGAAAGCAAGTTTAGCAAGTGGAGTGCTAATCTCATGTATGTGTGACACAGGAGAGACTGGCCTGTGACCGAGGGACCTTCCTCTCATGTCCCTGCATTTCTACAGCCTTGGGGGTTCTTGCTCCACAGCTCTGGTCCTAACAATGTCCAGTGTCCACCAGCTATCGCAGGCCCCATCACCTCAGGGTGCTGCCAATGCTCGTGCCAGCTGTGTTTAGAAAAGGCCATCCCTTAAGGGCATGACAAGGCCTAGAGCCCAGCCCTGATCCCTACTCCTTGAGCCATGAGCTCTGCTGGCTCAGTCAAACATCACAGATCCACCTGAAGAAGGTGCTTTTTCCTGACTTGCCCCAAAGTGCTTTATAACCTATTAAAGGTCCTGTACTTGTAATCATTTACATTATTGGGGCTATCTCTAAACTAATTAGAACAGTAGAGCAACTGCTTTGAAAGTACTTGATAGACATTCATGCTTGCGGAGACATATCATACCAAGCTTCCAAGTAGACAAAAAGAGTACAGAAAATCCAAATTCTCAGTTACAGTCCCAGAATTTTCCAAAATTAAGGAAGGATAGGGCAGGCAAGATAGCTCAGCAGACTAAGCACCTGCTTTAGCAAGCATAAGGACCAGGGTCCAACTCCTAGTCCCACATGCAGCGCTGGCTCCACCCCTGGTGTGAGCTGAGCAGGCCAACAAGTCCAGGTGTGATGGTGCACACCTATAATCCCAGCACTGGGGAGGCTGAAAACAGGAGGATCACTATGAGTTTGAGCTGTGTAGTGAGACCCTGTACCAAATACATAAATAAAAAAAAAATTAAGAAAATGTGAACTCATGGATCTAAGAAACTCATACAAGCCGGGCGTGGTGGCTCACGCCTGTAATCCCAGCACTCGGGAGGCTGAGGCAGGAGGATTGGTGCGAGTTCGAGACCAGCCTGGGCTACAAAAGTGAGTGCAGGACCAGCCTCAACTGCATAGCGAGACCCTGTCTCAAAAAGACAAAAAAAAAAAAAAAAAAGAAACTCATATATATATATAATAAATAATTAATTTTGGTAAAAAGGTAGAACTGCAAAGTCAAATTTAAAAAATTTTAAAGCAAAAATAAAAAGATTCAGAATTTACCAGGCCAGTGAGATGGTTCAACGATCTAAAGCACCTGCTTAGGAAAGCTTAGGCAACTGCAGAGACTGTGGTTCAATCTCCAGCAGCACATGCTGCGCCAGCCCAGCTACTGGAGCAGGCTGAGTTGGCCATAAAAATAAACAAAGAAAAAACCTTACCAACTCTCCAGAGTAATAAGGAAACTGAGCAACAGTATAATTGTATTTTTCGAAGTCTGGCTAAGAGTAATTGCTGACGTCTCAACACAATTGCTCTTTGAGAACAAGACCAATCTGAGGACATTTTTAGCTAAAAAAAATAAATAAAAAGTTGAGATGGCCAATAAAAGATGAAGAAATTTTCTTTTAAGCTTGCTTGCTTGCTTTATTTATTTATTTATTTATTTATTTATTTATTTATTTATTTATTTATTTATTTATTTGGTGCAGGGTTTCACTGTGCAGCCCGGACTCCTAGTGATACTCCTGTCACAGCCTCCCCAGCACTGGGATTACAGGCATGTACCACCACGTCCATTTTTGCTGCTCTGTACCGTGCTCCCAGTGTTCCAGGGCCAACACAGCATGAGGTACTGGGGACTGAATCCAGCTCTTTGTGCTTTCCAAGCAGGCATTTTGATCCCTGAGCTACCTCCCAGCCCATGATGAAGACATTTTCAAGGGTGATTTTAGGAAATGATTTGAGAAGCGTAATGTGACAAATGTTACAAGAAAAATAAGCTTTAAAATGTTCAAGTCTGAGATAAACAACTTTTGCAGAAATAATAATAATTTCTAATTTGATAACTGAAGAAAGACAGGAACATTTAAGACAGGAAATGAAATGTTAGAATTAAATTATAGTAAGGATTCATGCATTCTCTATAAGAGATGAAATACTGATTATTGATTTTATTAGACTTATGCAAAATTTCAAAGGTGATCAGTAAAACAGAAGTAACTGAATAACTGTCAAACCAATAGAAGGAAAAAATGGAAGGAAATAAA